>CM068320.1:37079146-37166646 GCA_034766995.1 Acanthacorydalis orientalis | reverse complement strand
AATGTTTGTGATGCAGATAAATCATGTCGTTCCAACTAAATATTGTAATTTACTTATTAGTTTAATACAGTGATACATACATACATATATATATATATATATATATATTTACATAAAATTTTGTTTACCTGTGACAAAATTGGACGTATCAAAACAGGAAGAACCAGTGAGGTGACAGGAGTGTCATCACCCATTGTCATATTTTATTATATTTTATTAAATATTAAATTAATCTAATTGACCTCAATAATTGAGCAATATAATACTGGCATTTATCTAAATGTTGACACTTATTTTTTTAATACGTATATAAATTTAGAAAGAAAATAAATTTAACTCAGCAATCAATAAATTAACTTCAAGCTTTTTGCAGATGGCAACATTGAAATAATTTTGTTCTATCTCTTTTGGATAGACGTTTTTCGATCTTTTTTATCAGTGTTATCAAACATTTTAGTTGTACGTATACAATTTAAATAATATTGATTTTACTGTCATATAATACAAAAAATGTATATCTGTTTAAATTATAGATGTTATATACACAGAATGATAATTTCACTTTAAAAATTCCGAAAAGAAAAAAGGCATTTTTCCCTTTAAATCTATCATCCTTAGAGTGTAAATAAGTACAACAGCGATAGTAATGCGAAATTTAATGTTAATTAGTAATTAATTATCGTTTCCAGAGGTTTATAAAAATTTTAATTGTTACATGAAAAATAATTCAAATCTATTTTCAGGTCTATTTTATCTATGTTTCAGATTTTCATATATTTTTCTACGTTGGCGCTTTGAAGAAAACAATGAAATTGAAGTATGTATAAACAACAATCAAAAATAATCAATAATGACTTATTGAACATTTTTGACCAGATTTTTTTATGGTTTGTGGGGCGATAAAGAATTCATTTGTGAAAGGAACATAAGATAGATAAGAACAAATTAAATAATTTTAATATATTAAAGTAAATATAAAATACAACAGAAGCAATGAAAGAATACGTTGTTTATTGATGAAATGAACTAAATGCTGAAGTACAAAATAGAATTGTAAACGTGTTTTAGAGAAGTTAAAAAATAATAAAATCATGATAAAATTGGCTCTATAACTTCATTTGAATTTTTGAAACTTGCATGTGAATCAATTTTTTATCACTTCCTTTTTTTGTTTTGTCTTGGGAAAATGATAAGGGTTATCTACCATAGATAAGTATTTATTATCTGTATAAAGGTTATAAAATAAAAAAAAATAAGTAAACGTCCAAACCATAAATTTAATCTATCTTCAAATCTTAGCTTCAAACCCAAGTAATTTTGTTACTGCAATTAGGTTAGGTATCACTATTAAAGATTTGATTAATTGAAAATGATGAGTACTGAAATAAATAAAAGTTGAGAATAAATATTTTCGTTCAATAATTATTAAATCGGTTGATTTTTGTTTATTCAGTTGATAATCATGGAAACTATGTCAGAAGATGATACAACCAGCGATGAAACAATTTCAGACAGTGATGATCAGGATCAAGAAATGCAAGAACATGATAATGAAAGTATTGCTAAGAGCGATGATGATGATGATGAAGTAGTGAAAGCATTTGTAAGAGAACAAAATAAGAAAAGAGATCATCCACCTGACATTGATTTTGAAGATCATATTACTAGTATATGTTTTCATCCAGTTAAAGATTTAATAGCAGTTGCCTCTGTTACTGGAGATGTTTTTCTTTGCAAGTATACAAATGAAGAAACAATAAAAGTAGATACATGGGAATTACATACAAAGGCATGTAGAGATATCAAATTTACTTCTAATGGTGAATTAATGGTTTCTGCAGGCAAAGATAAATGTATTATGTTAACAGACGTCGATACTGGGAAATTAGTAAATTATTACGAAAATAGTCACGATGTGCCTATTTATTCTCTATGTGTTATTGAAAATAATGTATTAATTTCTGGTAGGTTATTTTGTTGTCTAGTTGTGTTTATCTCATTTCAGTACTTATAATTTTTTAGACAACTTTATGAAAAGTTTAAAATAATTAAATTTTTATTTTAGGTGATGATGATGGCACAGTAAAATTTTGGGATTTTCGCAATAGGGATAGCAAGCCTATATATCAATGCAAAAGGCATACTGATTATATTTCTGATATAGTTTGTGATGACTCACAGAAATTTATAATTTCTTCGAGTGGAGATGGATCGATATCTACAATAGATTTTCAATCAAGGTAATGTAATTTGTAATTTGCTTCAAGAGCAAATGTAACTAAATATGCAATTTTCAACGTACATACATCTAATGCTATTGCAAATTTATATTAACACAAAAATTTTGTTTTAGGCAGTTTTTCCTACAATCTGAAAAGTACGACGAAGAATTTACTTCATTAGGTTTATATCGTTTCGGAACTAAAGTTTTAACAAGTACTTCTAAAGGAAAATTGTTTCTTTTCAACTGGGAAGAATTTGGCTATCATAGTGATGAATTTCCAGGGCCAAAGCAATCAATAAATACCACAATACCAATAACTGAAAATATTGTTGTGACTGCAATGGAAGATGGTCATCTTAGAGCAGTACACTTATTTCCTCACAAACATTTAGGAATTGTTGGTCAACATACAATGCCTGTAGAATGTGTAGATATTTCAAATGATGGATATTTGATTGCTTCTTCTTCCCACAATAATGATATTAAATTTTGGAATATTCAATATTTTGAAACATTTGATAAAGTTGATCCCCGGGTCAAACACAATAAAAGAGATTTAAGTAATAATTTACCATCATCAAAAAGAAGGAATGTGTTAGATTTTTTTAAGGATTTAAGCTGACTAAGAATAATATTATTAATAACATACTGAATGCATTTATTGCTACCAGATATGTATGTAAACAAATAATAATTTTTTAAAATAGATATGATTACATAATTTAACCTACATTCAATGAACAAATAATAGAACATTTAAAATTTATAATAATTAGATTATAACATTACATCATAATACATATACTTTATTTTTAAATTATTTTTACTAGACATGTTTTTGTTCAAACTCTTCTACTTCCGCAAGATTAATAATATCTAGCTCATACAATTTTTTGCCAGAAAACTGAGCAAATTTGACCCCCTCTGTTAAATCAGCAGATCTCTTGAACACTAAAAAAAAATCAATTATTAGAACAAATTTACTTAACGGTTATATATAAACGACCTTACCTGACGACACATATTTCTCTAATTTATATGTCGGCATATTTTCACACTCTCGTTTAATATATGTTCCCATATCACTAAAATCTTTAATGGGTGGTGTAACAACCCTCATCGTCTCTCGTACTAATTCTGTATCAATATTATAATATCCTTCCCAAATTTTATGAATTAAGTCAAATAAAGAGCGTGGTGGTAAAACAACACCACGATTCAAAGGCATAATGAAACAACGATGATTATCAATGTCAACAATTCCAGTTTTGTTCGAGTTAAAATCGTGAATAAAGCGTCCTCTTCGGCCTACTTGAAAGTCAGGTACATCTATTTTTTCATAGTCCTCATTATCTAAATCCAATTCAAATTCCTCTTTGAAAAATTTGTTAAACTGCTTTATTCTATATTCATTCTCTGATAAACGGTTCAATGAATCAAATATTCCAGAGTCACTCAACATATCAGTGCCTTGTTCATCTTGTTTGTATGGACTCGGATCACTTAAATACATTGTAGTTTTAGTGCCATCATATGGAATATTGCACCATCCCCTGAATCGATGCATTTGTGCCCTAGCGTATTGCCGATACAAATACACCCCCCCTATTATTCCTATGCTCATTACCATCAGTGCTGTTAAAAAGAGACATAAAGTTGTTGCGGTTGAAACTCGACGTGCACGAGCACGAAGAATAACAAATTGTGCATCATCTGTAACAGACGACTCAACATCTCCGCTAGGTCGCTAGAAAAATAGCAAAAATAATATATTTTTTAGAAGGATAAGATAAGGTGCCATTTTTACAAAAATGGTAGTTAAATAAAATAAGACAAATGTTTTTTACCGATACTCCTAAAGCTTCTACATTATTCAGAAGAGTTTCTGTTTTATCCGGTTTCTTGTCACAAATCGGTTTTGTAATCACGGTCATTTCGTCACTCTATTCGACACTTCCCTTGATGTTTGTACACAAATAAATAAATCGATTAGACAGCAAAACAAAGTACAGCCTACTTACACTACCGACATCTTTAGTGATATTTTTGTATTAAAATTATTCTACAATTTGCTACCATATTTTCATTTTATAAAATTGATTAAACGCAACTCTGCTTGCAACGTTAAAAGAAAGATCATTGAATACCTTTATGTCGAATTAGCCATCTTTTCAACATGGTATGTTCATCTTTATTATGTTATCTTTTACTTTGTACAGAATCATGAACTAGATTAAAAAGCATTTATTGTTTAAACATTGATTAATTTATTGCAATGTGTTTTTGATATTTATTTTTAGTCTTTTGTAAAATTTTTTTTAGGGTAAGGTTAAGTGTTCTGAATTACGAACTAAAGATAAAAAAGAGCTCACCAAACAACTGGATGAGCTCAAAACAGAACTTACAACTCTAAGAGTTTCGAAAGTTACTGGCGGAGCTGCTTCTAAGTTATCAAAAATGTAAGTTAGATTAAGAAATTAAGTTTCAGGCGGGATTGTTTTAAATACTTGATATGCGATTATATAAAATCTTATTTTAGACGAGTTGTTCGCAAAGCAATAGCACGTGTGTATATTGTTATGCACCAGAAACAAAAGGAAAATTTGAGAAAATTGTACAAGGACAAAAAATACAAACCTTTAGATTTAAGACCGAAGAAAACCCGTGCTATTCGTAGAGCTTTATCGAAACATGAGAAGAAAATCAAAACTATGAAGGAAATTAGAAAGCGATCTATATTCCCTCGCAGAAAATATGCTGTTAAAGCTTAATGTATAAATTTTCACTAAAATATACAGTTTCTTTACTTTAAATTATGGAAGAATGCTTTTTCTAAATCCCATCTCATATTACCTATTAATTTACTTCACATTTTAATGAGTAAATAATGCCACCAATTTTATTAAAACATGTTTTGTAGATGTTTAATATTTTATTTTTTTGTAGAAAAATACTTTAGTTTTAAATAATTCTACGCTTAATGGTTTTTAACTCTTTATTTTAAAAAAATAACAAATTATTCATATAAATACAATTCTTCCGCAATATTTGCTGGTTTAAGTACAAACATGTAAACAGAGTATAGACCTTTTGGAAAATTTGTCTGACGTATTTTTTTCGTTACAGTTAAACTAGCTCTATCAAATATTTGTAAAAACAACCATAATGGTCTTGTAACTGATGAGTCCTTCGAGTCCATTTCAACTTTTTCTGTAGATACATTTTCTTTTATAACTATAACTCCATTTTCTTTTAGGCCCTTTCTAAAATCAGATAATAATAAGAAATCTTAAATAACCATGAGTATGAAAGCCATACTTGCATGATATTAAAAAATTTACAAAATCTACATCTTGTAAATGACCAAGAACCCACTGACACCAAATAACATCATAAATATTTTCTTCTGGATGAAAATTTTGTAATCCTTTTACATATTGACTTCCTATTTTATGTAAAAAATTTTCTAAATATATTTTAGAACTTTCTATGAAATGAGGATCCTGTTCAACCATATCAACTTCTTTGAACAAAGGAACTAATAGATTTTTTGTAATTCTCCCTATACCAGACCCACAATCTAAAGCTTTTTCTTTTCCTACATTCAATTTAAATAATTGTTTTAATAAATGTTTTGAGCCTTTTATGTCCGTATCGGAAATGAAACCAAAACCACCAAGCATGCCGTCCACAGTTGCTGGTATATTTGACCAATACTTAACAGCATTTTCATAAAACTGTTCTTTACGTTCGATACTACATTCTTCCATCGTATTTTAAACAGAATTTAAGCAATGAAAATTAACCAACCTAAATTTAAAAAAAGAAGTTAAATACAAAAAATTGTTCTTTTTTTATTTGAAAACGAAACGTTTCTCAATTGTATGGTAATGCTATTTAACATACACATAAATAATTACACACTACTTTTTTAAAATAAAGAGTTGCCATTTAATTAAAATATGTATATTACATGGTCAAATCATATTAACAGCCAGTACTTAATCTATGGCTATTTATTTGGTAGGTTTTATTCGTAGAGTTTTATTTAAGAACGTTCTTGGTGCCAACTTGGCATCAAAGAGTGTTGGAATCGCGTGATGTGACAACTGTCAAATTAATTTCAATAATTTGACTGTCAAAATGGCAGATACGAGTAACAAGGCTGAAAAAATTGCAGCAGCACGTAAAAAGGTAGATTATCTGTATTTTTTCAGTTGCTTTCTGGGTATTCCAAGTATATAATTTGTTATAAAATGTGTTTGCTATTTAATAAAAATATTTTATTTCAGTTAAAAGAGTTCCAGCAGAAAACTCATAAAGGTGTTATTAAATCTCCAAAAAAAGAAAAATATTATGAAAATAATCAAACTGAAGAATATTTTATTAAAGATGATGAAAATGTAGTAAATTTGGTGTGTGATCTTAGAAATGAAAGTAATAAAAATATTACAGCATCTTTTCCACCTTCTGTCAATTTAAACATTGATTTAGATAACCAAATAGAATGTGTGTCTGTTAATGATGAATTAGATTTTCATAAATTTAATACTATTAATGTATCTCAAATGTCTAATGAACATAATGAAGAATCCCAAATAAACCTTAGTTTAGATAAATATGGACAGTACATGAAAGATATTTCTGCATCAAATGATTTAGAAGCATATGTAAACAATAATGTGCAAAGTTTAGAATTGCAGAAAAAAACATTTTTCGATCAACCTGTAGAAAAAAGTTACAATAAAACAGAACACAATATTATTGAAGATAATCTTTTGAATAATACAATAGCAAGTAATAGAAATATTCACACAGAGGCTCTTTCTGTACAATCATATTTTAATGAAAATCATACTGATTCTGAATTAAAAATTGATTCAGCACTAAATTTATTTGAAAATCCTTTAGAATCTAATGAGCATTTATCTATAACTGATATCAAAAAGTCTCTAACCAAACAGCCGAGCCAATCTTTCGAAGATAAAGATCAAATTGAAATGTTAAGTGAATTTTCAAACACTGTCAAAAATTGTCCTGCTAGCCAGGTGAAAGATTCATCAGTTACGCTTTCTATCGGATCTACGAACACAAATAATACTTGTATGTTATCCAATGCAGAGAATATTCGACAGCTCTCATCACAGCTTCAACAATTTATCGACCCAGAGTCAACCCCTGTTCATGCTTCTACGTTTCAGTTAGAACAAAGAAATCAAGAATTAGATGCTTTATTGAAGAAAGAACAGTTAGATAGCCAACAGCTCCGAATGAGTTTAGAAGAATATAAAAACAAAGTAGGTCAACTCGAAAACGAATTAAAAAAAGTACACGGACAGTATGAAATTAGATTAAACGAGGAATTAAATCCTTTGAAGGAACAGTTACAATATCATGTTCAGACTATTGGTTTGTTAGTTGGAGAGAAAACAGAATTAATGTCAGCATTGGAAAAGAGTCAGAGTTTAGCTAAAGAAAAGGTATCTGAATGTGAAGAACTGCAAGGTCGTTTAAAAGCTTCAAGGTATCGTGTCGCTGATCTAGAAAAGGAACTAACTGGATTAAAAAATTCACAGACTAGTAATACTGTTGAAAATTTATATCAGAAACAAATTGAAAACATTCAGTTAGAAAACGAGTTTCTAAAGCAACAAATAGATGAATTAAAGCAAGACATATCAGAATTGACACAAAAATATGAAACAAAAGTAAATGAATGTATCAGTGTACAACAGTTACTTCAAGACAAATCCTCTCAATTATCTTTGAGTCAGTTAAAAATCCAACAGATTTCTAGTATAGAAAATTCTGATTTAGAAAAACAACTTGAAGTATTGAACAAAGATAAAATTTACTTAGAGACTAGAGTAACGGAATTAATAGAAAATATAAAATCCTCGAATGTCGAAAGAGATAAAGCAAATCATCAGTATCAGCAGTACGTGATACAGTTGAATGGACAAATGCAAAACATGTCTAATCAGATAGAAAGCCTTACGAAAGAAAACGACTCTTTAATTAAAAGGGAAAAAGCACTAGTGTTGCATGTTGGTGATATGGAAAAGGAATTACAGTCATTGAGGACTGCAAAGAAAATTGTCACAACTGTAAATGAAAGCGATCAAATGGAAGTCCATCGCTTAGAAGAAAACCTTAATAATAGTTTAGATACCATAAAGTTACTCAATGAAGAAAAATGTCTGTTGGAAGAACAAATGATTGAAAAAGAGAAAAAAATTCTAGAACTCGAAAACTACGTCGAGACTGTTAAAGAAGATACACCGAATATTGCAAAACTCATGCAGTCGATCGAAAGTGATAAAGTCGCTGCAGCACAGGCAATTCAACAAAATTCAAAATTAATGCAGCAAATCAAAGAACTTCAGGACGAGTATATCAAAATTGTAAATATACTTATTTAATCGAGATATTATATCTGGTACAACTATCTTTTTTTTTCAGAATAACATGAAGTTAGATTTAATGCAAAAACTTGAAAGTGAGCAACATTTAGGTCATGAAATTTTACAACAACTAAAACATTGTGAAAATGAACTTGAAAATATGAAAGACACTATTAAACTAAGAGAAAACAAAATTGTAGAATTAGAAAGTGAAATGTGTAAATTGAAAACGTTTGTAAATACAAATGCAGAAAATAAAACTACGTTGGAAACAAAAGTCACCGTTTTATCGAATGAGGAAGTTCCTAATAAAAACAATTCTGATGAGATTGTACAGAACCCAACCGATGATTTGAATCAAGAAAAATGTTCGATATATATTGAAAAGACCCGGGCAATGAAACAGTTAGAAGAAAGATTTACAAAAACGATGAAGGAAGTTGCTGAATTAACAGAAGAAAAACAACGTCTCGAACACCTAGTTCTACAATTACAAGATGAAACTGAAACGATCGGTGAATATGTCGCATTATATCAACATCAGAGAGGTATATTAAAACAAAGATCCATAGAAAAAGATGAACAGCTACGAATATTAAACAATGATAGAGAAGAATTGAAAACAAAACTGAATGAATTAAATTATTATATTAAAGAATTTCTCACTTTTGGAAAGCCAGAATTACTAGAAGTATATAAGAAAATGAATAATGAAGAAACAGAAAATGTAATTAATAATGTAGAAAAACAAATTAATATCAAAATTAATAATGAATTAAAAACTGAAACTATGGGTAAAATTGTTCAACTTTTAAGTGAAATTAACAAAAGTAATCTGGTTGAACCGAAAGAAGTTAAAGGAATTGAAGGTTTTCATCCGTGCCCATTGTGTTCTGGTCAATTGATTAATGTATGATTAATAATTGTGTTATTTATTTTAAATTTGAAAATGTATATACATATTTTTACTAAAATATTTATTGTTAAAAGGTGAGTTTGTAAAAAATATTTTATTATTTCTTGCAAAAATTCACAGCATAGAAGTAATTGAAGTTTATTTGATTGCTTTTATACATTCTAAAATCTTACATTGGTATACATTTATAAATATTAAAAATATTTAGTACATCTGCTACTATTTCTTATATGTTAATCATTTATATAACTAAACAATTTAGCCCATAAATGGTTTATTATTTTTATATAAAAAAAAATATTTGTTTAGAATATTTAGGGAAATTCTATAAAAATATTTTGTAAATAAAATAAAATAAATTGACAGTCATACATGAATTTAATAAAATATTTAATTTTTAAAAAAATGGTACATTGTTTGAAACACTATGGAACACTAATTTTCTGTTATGAAAATTTATCAGTTACTTTAGTAGTGAAGGATTGAAAATAAACTGAGTTTACAAGTACAATCGACTTCAATGGTTAATTAGCTTTACATCTTTATCATGAAATATATTAACATAATTAGTTAGCACATTTAAGTACCTATGAGTTGTTCAAAAAAACATTTGTTTAGTAATAAGATTTCCTTTTAATTTTCTAATGATTGCAGTATGTCTATAGATTGATGCATAAGACTTGCTTATAAATAATAAGCTGATAAATAATCAGAAGATTTAAATCAATGAAAAACAGTAAGTTGGTTTATTAAATATACGTACATATATATATATATAAATTAACGATGAATAAATGAACATGGCATTACAGCATTATAATGAATTTACACTGGCCTAATAATCATTTTATCAAGAGTTACACTAGTATTAGTTGGCAAATAACTATATTCAACTGACTACTGGAAATGTTATTTACTTGTGTTTAATGCACAGACATTATTTGGTGGATGGTAAAGGTAAGTAATTGAGAATTTAAATTTTCAAAATACTATACACCTCACAATCTAATATTCTATTCTAAACATTATTGAACATATTCATATTATTCCATTAGAACAAATAGTTCAAGACAATGTTAATATAAATTTGGTACAAAAAATTATCCATAATCAATTATTTGACATTATGATAATAAACATATATTTGAGATTTATGGGTGATCAAAAAAAAGAATTGTGAATTAAAGCCTAAAACCATAATTGTGACAAACACATTCCAATTATACTTTTTGCTACTATATTATGTATGGTGATAATTAGTATTATTTTAATCCATGTTTACAACAAATGTATGATTTCTGTTGAACAAAAGCTATTTCATAAAACAGGATTTAAAATTTTTATTAAATGAAAATACATAAAATTAATCACTGAAAAATTAACTACATGCATTCTTTATGTTGTTCTAGTAACTTATTGACAGTTTTATTATCTACCAATTACAAACAGCCAAATCATAAATAAAATCCATGTTCAAAGTGAGATTTTCTTTACAATTCATATGTTCGACAATCTGTTGTATGCTAGCATCTAGACACTTATTTTTGATTTGTGTCATTTGATTTCTTAATTGTGGTATTAAATTTATGAATTTAAATATAAAATTTACAAACACTGCACATTTAAAGTAGTTTTTATGCGATGATCATTTATAAAAGGTTATTTTTTTTATACATAACTTTCTTTACATTTATCATTTGTAACAAAATTGAAGAAGAAAAGTTTGAACCTACTAATGAATGGAAAATTGTTAAACCAGGTATGATTGTTTAAAGTATGGTTATATAAATATCGAAATATTTTATTAATAAAAAATGACTTATTAGGACAACGGCTTCCTCCTGGTCTACATATTCGCCATGATTTTACTAAGAAAATAACCGAAGCCAAAATTTTAGATCACTCTGAAAAAAATGAAAATAGTGCAATAATTACCACACAAGAAATTGATGAAAAGTCAGATTTTGGAGAAGGAATAAAAGAAGAAAATGGTAATCTTAATAGAGAAACAAATAATAAATTTAGGAGTTATGAAGAGTTAAAAGAACAATTAGGTCTTTTAAACATGACTGTAAAGAGTGATTCTGAATTAATACGAGAATTATTCGACAGATATATGAAATTATTGGCCCAAGAAGGTTTCGATAATTCAGAAGAATTTTTGTCTATTTTAATTGATTTGGAATATTTAACCCATCAGATTGATAATGGTCTAAACTTCGTTAACTTAGATGGAATTAAAAAAATCATATTTCCATCTTTGAAATTTGAAAATGATGAATTGAAAAATGAAGCATTGAAATTATTTAGTGCTGTGCTTCAACATAACCCAAAAACACAAATACGTGCATTTGAATTGAATAGTATTTCAGTTTTACTGAAAGTAATGTTTAAAGATCGTTCTAATCAAGTCTCAGTGAATGCTTTGTCAGCATTAATAAGTCTGTTACGAAGATTTCCAACTGCTCAGTTATCGTTTATTCAGTTGACAGGTTTGAGTAATTTGGCTAATTATTTAAACAATATTGTCGATGACAAATTTGAATCAAAAGTGTTTTCATTATTAACTGACTTGGTATCAGATAATATAAATTATAATATAAGCGAAAATAAAAATAACTCAAATATTATATCCAAAAGTATTATTTTGTACTTAAAAGAAAATATGGTTAATCAACAATGGTGTGATCGGATCAAAAATTCATTAAGTAATAAATTTCATATGAAAAGTCATAGTTTTGTAGAAAATATATTTTCTTTGATAAATATAACAAATAAAATGTGCAATCAAGTGTACAATGAATTAAGCTTTCAAGAGAAAATCAAAAATGTGTTGGTGATGTACGATAATCTATCAAAAATTGAGATTGAAGAAAATACCAAACTAGTTCAAACGACTGATACTGACTTCTATTTTACTCATTTAAGAGATAACATTAAAAATATTATGCTAGAAATATTTAATTCTAGTTACGATAAAGATAAATGGAGAGATGAACTATAATGACTATTTACTAATAAATTATTTGTTAGAATTAAAACTTTGTCTTAAATGTACAATTTGAATATCATATTCAGGAATAAAATTTCATACAAACTAATTTTAACACCATATATAAATACTATAACAATTGCTTAATGATATCTATCAAAACTAAAAATTGTTTTCATATTCAAATGTATAGTATAAGAATGACTGAATAAAAAATAATTTATAGAAAGATGACACCTTTATTGTGTATATTAATATAAACAAACATTCTTTTACATAAAAAATATATCTTAAATTATTTACTAATGTATTTGTTATAATTGTGTGTGTATGTGTTTATATACATACATTTCATAATTATTCAATTTATTTCATCTGTGTTCATACATTCTAATGAAAAATTATTTTTTGTTTTCCATTGTTAAAAATGTTCATCAGTAGTTTCAGAATTTGATTTGGTTATAGTAATTGAAGTAACATCTTTTTCTTTTGAATTTAGTTGATTGCATATTGCATTTATGGAAACTAGATCATTGACAAAATAAGTAGAATTTTCATTAAACTGTTTACTAATATTTCAGTCATTGCAATTTAATGTAATATGTATTTTGAAACATACTAGCCTGTTTCTGAGATTTAACAGTTTTTAATGGTATTTTAATTTTCATGTCTGATTTGAATTTACGCCTGTTGATTTTTTCAAGTTTTTTACGAAAACAATCTATTTGAATTTTTAAGTAAACATTTTCATGGAGCAATTGACTATTTTGTTTGATTACCTGAAAGTTATTTATATTCTTTAAATAGTTATTTAAATTATTTCATAATATTTGAAAAAATATCGATCTTTTTAATAATACTTGTAAATATTTTTTATTGCTACTAGTCATACTCCGTTTTAAATGTTCATTCATTATTAATTCTAAATCGTTTCTAGTACTATCTAATTTGCTTGTAAAATCTGCTAATATCTAAAATGTAAACATTAACTTTAATATGTTGGTTTTTGAGTATTTGTCGAAATTGTCATACTTTTGTATGTTCCAACTGAAATTTTTCAAAATCAGTTTTTAATGAGTCTTTGGTAATTTTCATACGTAAATATTTGACACATAAATTATAATTAATCCCAGAACTTTCTTCGAGAGCGTCTTTTAATTCTTGATTTTCTTTCTTCAGATTAGTTATAATAATTTCATCTTCTAAAGACTGAGATATGTTCTTATTTAATTTACCGGAATATTTAATTTCTGTCATTTCCTTACAATAGTGCTGTTTTTCTTTTAAATAAAAGTATCTTTCATCTTCCAGTTGTTGTTTTAAATTAAGACCCAATCGTTTTTGTTGCTTGAGTTCCGATGCAATACGTTCTTTATCTTTTGCAAGAATTCCTAATAAGCGTTCTTTATCCTTTAGTGATGATTGCAAATTACAAACGATATCTTGTAACTCTTTAGTTTGTTGTTGCAGAATGAAAAATTCTGCTTGCAAATCAGTATCAGCTATTTCTAATTTAACATTATCACTTATTATTTTTTCTATAGAATCTTTTGATTGAGATTTGGTCAGCATACGACTAATTTTTTAAAATAAAATTACAATAGAAAATATATTTATTTAAAAATTGTTATATATATTTATGTGTATAAATTAATATATAACTCAAAAACATTAATTTTTATCTTTTAACATTTATCCAGTGAAGAAAATTAAATTTACAATATTTTTTATTCTATTCTCAGCAATATGTGTGTGTGTTTATAAATATGTATATATTTATATATATATATATATGTGTGTGTATATATATATATATGTACACACACATATACAAACCATACATTTATTTTTTCATATGTAAATATTCATCATTTTATTTGATCACTTTATTTCATCTCATATTTAAATATTCATTGTTAAGTATTCCTAATTATGCAAATAATTTAAAGTATACTGTTATAGACGAAAATTATACCAGATCAAGACCTACAAATATCAATCATTAGAAATTATATATATATATATAAAGATATCAATAAATATTATTTTTGAATAAGTTGATATATAATTAAATTTAAAATCGGAGTGCAAAGAAACAGGACTTTATAACCATTTATAGATAGTTGTCAACCGTTTGTTGTGTGTGTAATTTTATAGTCATTGCGTTTTGCTAATAAAAACGTAGCATGTTTATAAGTTTTGACAGATATTAAAAAAAATTAATTGAAACACATTTATCTTATTAAATGAAAATGACTACACGAACAGAAACCGATATAAATACCAATGAAAATGCGGAAAGCAGTTTGCTAGTTATAATATTGGATACAAACCCAAGTCAACCTATTTTAAGGGAAAATCCACGATATTTAACCCAGTGTATTGACTCTGTTATAGCTTTTGGCAATTCTCATTTAATGCAAAAGGGTCAAAATATGTTAGGTATTATAGCATGCCATGCTTCTGCAAGGTTAGTCTATTTATTTACATCAATCATATTCTATATATTTTTTGTTTTTAATAGATTTTATGTTACATTTATTTAAATTCATTTTTATTACCTACTTTCGTTATGTACCTTGATTTCTTTTGTAAACAATGCAAAAAATTGTAAATTATTAATAATTGCAATTAGAAGTATTAATTTGTTTTTCATTATATTTTAGCACATACATTATGTGTGTGTGTATATATATATATATATACATATATATATACACACACACAAATGTAATTTTTAATAACCAGAAAATACTTTATATTATAAAGTACAAAGAAAATCATTTTATATCAATGTATTTTTTATACATTAAACCACATTTTAAAAATAATAGATTAAGAAAAATACCAATGGTATGATATTAATTCATTTGAAAACTTGATTTTTAAGTGAATTTGTGTATCCTGGACCAGGTAAACCTTTAGATATACGTCAGATTGATGGCCAGTATGAAGTTTTTACTTTAGTTGAAAAGACAGTCAAACGGAATTTAAGCAAACTTTTACAAATGGAATCACAAAGCGTTAGTGGTGAATCACTTCTTGCAGGATCTTTAACAATGGCATTATGTTATATATTGAGATTACATCGTAATAAACCACCAGGCTGTAAAGTAAGAATATCTTAATTTATGAGGAAACATCATCGATTTCCAGATTTATGACTTTATAAATATATATATATATGTTTACATACACACACTCACATACATATAATATACACGTTTTTGTTTTTAATTTATTAAGTGTTATATGCACTGGAAAGATATAAATAAAAATATTAGTTTATAATAATTTTATCAAATTAACTAAACTTTTATAATAATACTAAATATTAATTAAAATTTATAGTAGTATGCACTAAGCAACTTCCACTGTAGTGTTCTACTTCAGTCAAAGCTGTTTAAAATTGACCCAATTTTGATATGAGGTAAATTTTAAAAAGTTCTATACAGGACAATAAATATTAAATACTAAACAAATCAATTGTAAATTTTATTCTTTTTATTTATTTTAAAAATAATATAAACTAATGAAATTAACATTCATTACAGATAAATTCAAGAATAATAATTATAACAGCAAGCTCTGATTCTGCATCACAATATATGAATTATATGAATGTATTCTTCACTGCACAGAAACAGAATGTAATAATTGATGTGTGTTCACTTGAACAACATTTAAGTTTACTTCAACAGGGATGTGATATAACTGGTGGTTTGTACTTAAAAATTCCACAATTGCAAGGGTTACTACAGTATTTATTGGTAAGAGTTGTTATGATGGTGAACCAAAAATTTTAACACTAATTTAAAATAATTACAGTGGGTGTTTCTACCAGAACCACCAATAAGGCAAAAATTAGTTTTACCGCCTTCTATTAAAGTAGATTATAGAGCTGCTTGTTTTTGTCACAGAGAACTTATTGATATTGGTTTTGTTTGCTCTGTATGTTTATCAAGTAAGTTTTATGTTTTTGATACTTTTTTTAAATTTAATATCACAATAATTTTAAATTTTTTTGCAGTTTTTTGTAAATTTAGTCCAATTTGTACAACATGTCAGTAAGTACAAAAGTATATTATTATATATCTATTTAATATTAATATATATATGTATATTTTTAGCACTGTTTTTAAAATGCCAGGGCCATTGTCAGTTAAACCCAAAAAGAAAAAGATCAAATTATGAATATGTACACTACTTTAATATTATAATTAAATATTTGTTTTTATAAAACTCATGTATAATAATTTAAACAATTAAAGTTGCTTAATGTAAAAGCTAATTTGCTGGTTGATGAGACTTTGCATCACTGCTTCTATTTTTCTCATTTATTTCTTGTCTTATTTCTCTATTGGATTGTAAAAGTTGTTTTAGTTGTGCTTGCAGAGCATCATTTTTCTTTTCAATTTTGTCTAATGCTTGATTTAGTAAATCCATAGTATCATTTAAATTATTAATTTCTGTAATTAACACGTAAAATAAATGTAAAATATTGTTTAGGACACAGTTTGTTAGTCATATAAATGATGTAATATTTAGTGCAGATACCTTCTGAATCATCAACTTCTTCCATCTCACAATTTTCTTCATTATTTTTGTCAGGTACGGTATCTTGACACATCTTTTCCATTAAAACGATGTCAAAAGTAGTTATCATGTGACAGACACATCCATAGGGAATTAAAACTACGCATAGTAGAAATAAGTCATCAATTAAAAAATTAAATTTTAATACTTTTAATTTTGTAAAACGAATCAAAATCTTGAACTAACATTATTTATAAATTAGTACAGATACGATATATACGTATACATAATTTAAAAAAAAATATATATAAATAATTTTTTGCTACCATAAATTCTACTGAAATTATACGAAACCTCCCGGAAACGAACACCTAATAAGCGTCATTTGGCGTCTGGTTTTTGGCGATATATGTTTGTCGTTGCAGTTGGCACAAATTGGTAAATATGTTTTTATCTTCGTAATCGTGTAATACTGCAAATAATTTATAATATATTTTAAGATTAAAATTATATTATTTATTTTAGAAAATTGTCTTCACATAAACTTCGAATATGTCGGCCGACAATGACGATCTTTTAGATTACGAAGATGAAGAACAACCAGAGCAAACTGGTGTTGATGGGGTTGCCGATGGCCAACCAAAGAAAGAAGTAAAGGGCACTTATGTATCAATTCACAGTTCAGGGTTCAGAGATTTTCTTCTCAAGCCTGAAATTCTTAGAGCTATATCTGATTGTGGTTTTGAACATCCTTCTGAGGGTGAGTTATTCTAATTTAATTGTTATGAGTTCCATGTTAAATTGTAACCATTGTTTATAGTTCAGCATGAATGTATTCCACAAGCAGTTTTGGGAATGGATATATTATGTCAAGCAAAGTCTGGCATGGGAAAAACTGCTGTTTTTGTATTAGCCACTCTACAACAATTGGAGCCAACAGAAAATCATGTTTACGTATTAGTAATGTGTCACACTCGAGAGTTGGCTTTTCAAATCAGCAAGGAGTATGAACGTTTCACAAAGTATTTAAATCATATCAAAGTGGGTGTCTTTTTTGGAGGGCTTCCAATTCAAAAAGATGAAGAAGTATTGAAAACAAGTTGCCCACATATTGTTGTTGGAACACCTGGAAGAATATTAGCATTGGTTCGATCAAAAAAGTTAAATTTGAAACATTTAAAACATTTTATTCTTGACGAATGTGACAAAATGTTAGAGTTATTAGGTATGTTATTAAACTCAGTTGATAAAGATCGGTTATTTTAATAAAGTTCGTATTATTTTCAGATATGCGACGCGATGTGCAAGAAATTTACCGCAGTACCCCGCATGATAAACAAGTCATGATGTTTTCTGCAACGTTAAGCAAAGAAATTCGTCCAGTGTGCAAGAAATTTATGCAAGATGTAATTCCCATACAACTGCTTCTTAATACTAGTAGATTAATCCTAACATCCTTATCAATGTTTGCTGCCAACTTGCCTCGAATTACCTTTAATGGAATTCGACCGATTGAATTTTCCATTTATTGAATCCTCAAGAGTACAGATAATATATGCTCCTACGTGTCCTTTTTCATAACTGCACGAGTCCTCAAGACCTTAAAAGTGCTTAAAGTATTAAAATATAAATATTTGGGGTGTAGAGCACTGTAGCCCGACGTGCAGGTTAATTAATTCATGTATATATTTCGTTCGGGTTGTGTTTATGAAGAAACAAGATAGAAGAATGAAGAAAGAAGATGCAAGAAACTACCAAACTATATAATACGGTTACTTTGTTCAGTTATCAGTAATTCAGATGTGCTACAGTGCTTCGAAATTTATCTTCACTACATCAACGTTATTTATCGGTGCCTCGTCTAATGGGGGTGTTTCACACTACGTGCAAGTGCTTGTTGGCTCAATTGGTTCTATCCATAGTACGATCAAGCATCATTATGTAACAAGGCTCTGTCGGTACATGTGAACAATCCAATAGTCCTCAATGTTTGGTCTGGAGAATTGAACTGTTTTTATAATGAATCACTTACTATATGAATTTTAGAAATTTCATTTATTAACACCTTTTTCTTTTATGTAGCCAATGGAAGTTTATGTGGATGATGAAGCAAAGCTGACGTTACATGGACTTCAGCAACATTATGTTAAACTAAAAGAAAATGAAAAAAATAAAAAATTATTCGAACTACTTGATGTATTAGAATTCAATCAGGTATCATTTAAATGAAAGATGTACAATTTTAATATGAAGTATTTATTTTAGTATAAAAGTGATTTTGTTTTTAAGTTTAAATTTTCTATTTTAGGTTGTAATTTTTGTCAAATCAGTACAAAGATGTGTTGCTTTAGCACAACTCTTAACGGAGCAAAATTTTCCTGCAATTGGAATTCATAGAGGAATGAATCAAGAGGAGAGGTTATCGAGATATCAACAATTTAAAGATTTCCAAAAGGTATTTAAGATTTATATTGTATAATAACAATTTTGTTTTTAACTTGTTGTTTTTATAGCGTATTCTTGTTGCAACCAATTTATTTGGGAGAGGAATGGATATTGAAAGAGTTAATATTGTATTTAATTATGATATGCCTGAGGATTCTGACACATATTTACATAGAGTTGCAAGAGCAGGTCGATTCGGTACTAAAGGATTAGCAATTACGTTTGTTAGTGAAGAAGGCGATGCTAAAATTCTTAATGAGGTTCAAGATCGTTTTGATGTAAACATTACAGAATTACCGGATGAAATTGATCTTTCTTCATATAGTAAGTGTCTTTTAATTAGAATTAATATAAAAATGTACACATGATGATATTTATATATTGACTGATGTAGCTATGATTTATAGTTTTGAACTCCCTTTCTGATTTTTTTTTTAATATATTTTTATTAAGTTATGTGATGCATAAAAATTCAGTAAATCAATTTTGTTTTTAGTTGAAGGCCGTTAATCTGAAAATACTAAAGATTTCATCACGTTCCATTTACATCAAGTTTAGCGTTTTTGTAATAGATAAGTGAATTTAATTTTAAGGCAATGTAATTTTTAAATAATTTAATATTGTGTAATAAACTTTTTTTTGTAAGCAGGTGTTCTTGATATAAATTCCTATGAATATTGAATTAATCGTATGTAAATGAATGTAGTAACTAAAAAAACTACAATATATAGAAAAGAAATTGAATTGTGTAGGTACAGATGTGAATGCAGTTAAAACATTTAATTTAGATGTAGGGAAGAGTTTTAAAAATAATGTTAATTTTTACATGGTTATTACTTTTTTGATTCTGATATGTAAATTTTGAAACCAACACTGCATAATTTGAGAGGAATCCAAATTTTCAGTACTTTTATACATTGAAAAGTTATTAACAATTATTTAAATTTTTGTTTGTGAACAGAGGATAATTTTCCATAATTGTTTTAAACAAATTGTTGACGTTTGTCTTGTGATACATTTAATAAAGGTAGTAATATCAGAAACAATTGATAGTTATAAATTAATAGACTATAGATCTGTAACTTTTCCCTTACTAATGTATTATACTGCAATTTTTTAAGTGAATATTAGGTAATTTGAGTGGCTAACAAATTTTGTTAAAAATATTGATTATTAGGAATAGAAGTAAACAATCAGTTTAAAAGATTGTGTATATCGTAGAACAATGAGAAATCAAAATTGATTAGTAAATGAGCAGTTCCTATTCATTACTCGCTGTCGTCTATATTGTATGAGAAAGGTATGTTGGAAAGGTACTGTTCATTAATTGGGCAAATTCATTCTTTTTATCTACAGAATATTGTTTGTAATGACAAAAATTTTAAGTCTGCTAACTTAAATATGGGATACTGTCCACATTATACATTTAATGTGAACAGTATTTAAATAATGTTTATATAATAGAAGATTAAATGTTTAACAATAATTAATGTGTAATAAAATGAGTTTTATTGTTGCATAATATAAATTTGTACAAAAGTAAAAATACAATATAATTAACATTGAATATGTTATGAGAATTTGTTACAATTTTAACAGCCTACATTCATTATACATAAACTGAGCTTTTTCCACACAGTATGTAATTATTATTTTACTTTAATTTTTTTTTTTGGTGGTGTATTTAATTTCATATTGTGTTTAGTATTATTCTTTTGTACAGGTTTATTATTTTTATATGCTAGAGCCATTTTTGTAATATTATTTTGTTTCACAACTTCATGTATAACTATCCTTTCAGGATAATCTTTTCCAATAATACAATTGGCTTTTTTTTGTATATCTATTGATGCTAGCCAAGGTTCGTATATATACTCGGCTGGATACTCTTTCAATTCTGGTATATATTTTCGAATGTAAATTCCTGATTTATCAGTTTTTTTACCAAATGTGACTGGACTATATACTCTATAAAACTGATGAAAAAAAGCTGATGCAGATAACCACATCCAATTTCCAGCATTCAATGCCCAGTCTGCATCAAGTAGGAATTCTTCAAAAACTTTTAAACCTTCTTCCCATGATATCCATAAATCTCCACGAGTTAAGAAACAAGCAACAGCATGCCTTGCTAAATGGTGTATCCATCCTTCTTGTCTCAGCTGTCGCATAATTGCATCTATAAAAGGATATCCGGTTTTCCCACAGCTCCAAGCTTTTAAATAATCATCATTTTTTCCCCAGGGTATTTGATAACAAATTGGGTTTCCTTCCATTCTGTCAAAATTTGGAACAGCTACACTAACAGTGTAATAAAATTCTCTCCATAATAATTGACCTAATAAGGAAACAGGTGGTTTGGAATGTTCTGAACCTTTTATAACATTTTTGAGTTGATGGTAAAGTAACCTCGATGATAAACAACCAAATTTTAAGTACGGACTTAAAACAGTTGTACTTGGTTCTAAGCTGTTCGGTGATGTTTGAGGTTTTTGAAATCTGCACACCCAATTTTTCATTTGCATATATTTTTTTAATCTTTCAAGACCTTTATTTTCACCTCCTGGATAAATGCAAATCGATAAGTCTTTTTCATTCACACTTAATTCACTTAATTTAGGAATACTGTAACAATCTTCATTAATAATTTCACAATCATCTCTAATATGAGGATGCATGTTTACAAGTTTTCCTGGAGGATCAATAGGTTTTGATGGCTGTGGTAGAAACTCAAGCAAAGATAAAAATTTTTTATATGTTAATGGTGGCTCGCCATTATTTTTTTGAATAATTATTTCAGAATTATAAAGAGTATGTGAAATCTGTTGACAAATTTTAACATTATATTTCTTAGAAAGGTTACTTATTTCTTCATCCCTTTTTATCGCATACGGCTCAGTGTCTAATTCAAAAGTAAGTAGAATAACATTCCATTCGTTAAATACTCTTTGAAATACTTCTGTAGGATTGCCTCTTATAACAAATAAATTTGAATTAATTTTTTTAAGGTTATCATCTAATTCTACCAAAGACTGTTGCAAAAATCTCCACCGATTTGCACCAATTTTTAACCACTTAATAATTTGTGGATCTAATATAAAAATGGGACGAAAACAATGTTTATTTGATAATGAATTTATTGCATCCATTAATGAAGGATTATCATGTAATCGTAATCCTTTTCGAAACCAATGAACAATTGTTTCTGGTTTATTCGACATTTATGAAAAATTAAATGGATTTAAATTCAATTTGTTATATAAATCTTATCTTGAAACTACTGTAATATTATTTTAAAATTATGTTATTAAATTTTGAAATGTTTATAATAAATGCATTTAAGAAAACTTTAAAACTTGTACACACGAATGAAATGAAAACAATGTTGCAACATATAAAAATAACCTATAATATAGCTAAAGCCCATTTGATATAATCCCTTTCATATTGCATATAATAAGATGCTTTTCTTATTAGGTAAAGATGTTTTCTGTTTCTTTAACAAACAATTTACACCTGTTATTTTTTACCCAAATCAATGAAAACGAAAAAAAAATGCTTCTATTTGAATAAGAAAAAGTAAAATGTAGAACTTTAATAATTTTTTCATTTAATAATTGTAGTTTTTAAAAATTAGAAGCGACGAGTGCCTAATTTTTAAAATATTCTATATAATATATATATATATTATATTCATTAGATTTTATAACTGAATTAATCAAAATATTAAAAAAAGAAATAAAAAATGTAAATTTCGTTTTAGTTAATTACAAGAAACAGAGATGGAAAGAGAAAAATAATGACGTAATATGCAAGGTGAAACATTTTTTACAGTCGTGTGTAGATAGTTGGCTAATGGTTGGCTATTCCTACTGCAACTGACGTTTGTTCGGCAGTTTAAATTGCTCTGTTTATATTTATTGTACTGCATTTTGATACATATATATATATACTTATATATACGTGTAATACTCAAAATACAGTTATGTTACCTGTTATAAAGCCCACTTTAGTACCAGGTGTTTAAATAAATAATATATATATATATATATATATATATATATATATATATATATATATATATATATATATATATATATATATCATACACATATACACACACACATATGCATACATACACATATACACACACATACATGCATGTAGATAAATATTGTCTATATATTTAATTTCAGTTGATAGACCAGAAGATCATGAATTTATTATTCCAAAAAAAGCTGTAAAAAATATGTCTGATATGCAGTTATGGCAAAACACTGAAGCATATTATGTATGTTGTAACGTATATACATATACACATTATATATATATATATACATACACACACATGGTTTTTGTGTATCGATATACTAACAGTTTCATTGAATTGATGCCAATAATTGATTGTCAATTTAAATAAATTTGTAGCTGTATTTTTTTTAAATTTTCTATGCAACTTTTAGGAATATTTGGGCTTTATAATAGCTCTAAATGAAGCAGTAAAGGGCCGTACATTGTCAAGTGACTGTTTCATATCACCAGTTTCTAGTAACATACTAACATTGTTAAATAAATTAGATCAAATGATTGATGAAACACCTCCGATTGATCAACCACAAAGGTTCGGGAATCAAGCGTTTCGAACCTGGTTTCAAAAATTACAAACGGTATCTATGTTTACATTGGAAGTTAATTTGATTCAAAACTTTTCGTTATTTGATTTTTCAGAATGCATTACAATACTTACAAAAAGCACTTCCTGAGGTATATCATAGGGCTGTACCTGAAATTATGGCTTATCTTATAGATGGATTTGGAAATTCCACCCGTATTGATTATGGAACTGGTCATGAAATATCATTTCTAATGTTACTGTGTTGTTTATTTAAAATAGGCGCTTTAGTCGAAGAAGATAAACAAGCTGTTGTGTGTAAAATCTTCAATAGGTTGGTTACTTGATTGTATCTTTTTATAATTATTTAGAAAATAATAAATATACAGGTATCTAGAATTAGTAAGAAAACTTCAACAGACCTACAGAATGGAACCAGCTGGAAGTCATGGTGTATGGAGTTTAGATGACTATCAATTTGTTCCATTCATTTGGGGAAGTTCGCAATTAATAGGTATTGTTATTTAATAAAACATCGTAGAACATAAATTTATTTTTGTCTTTTATAGGTCACCCAGTAATAGATCCCACATCTTTTCTAAAAGAAGAGATTCTACAAAAGTATTCTCAAAACTTTATGTTCTTAGGGTGTATTGAATATATTAATAAAGTGAAAGTTGGGCCATTTGCAGAACATTCAAATCAGTTATGGCATATAAGTGGTGTAGGTAATTGGACAAAAATCAATTCTGGACTCATAAAAATGTATAAAGTTGAGGTAAGTATCTATTGTCCATTTATTAGCCTAGGTATTTTTTTTACTAAATTGATGATTTATTAATTTATAGGTTCTTGGAAAATTTCCAGTTGTTCAGCATATTTTATTCGGTTCATTGTTGCCATTTACACCAGTTGAAATTAAAAAAAATGATTCACAAACGCAATCTTCAAGCATTACAACTATTACACAAAATTAAATTGTGTTTGTGCATGGGTTGTGCGTGTGTGTTTAATATATATATATATATATATATATATAAAATATATCTGTTAATTGATTGGGTATGTATAAATATTTTTCTGAAAATATATACATACAAATATTATATATAAATAAATAAAATAAATTAAGAGTATGATCTAATTTCATTTCCAAATAGTAAAAAATATCTATATATTTTTTTGTTATCATTTTGAAAATTATATTATTTTCATTTAGGGGAAAGTAAATTAAAAATATTTCTAATTAATATTTCCTTATTGTTACTCTTTCTATATTATCTGTTTAATTTTTATTATTTTCATTTATGCATTCAAAAAAATATGTCTTATTTATAATTATTTCATAATAGTATAAAGAACAATGATTACTTTGAATTTTGATCTATGATATTAATAAAAATACATTTCTTTTTTCAAATAGGAAATGTTTTTTTTTACATTACTTGCAGTTATTCCCATCATAGACACTGTCGTAGTATTATTTATCTCTGCTTAAGCGGAAAATAAATGTATGTTAATATATATAAATCAATAATAATATCACAATTGTTTTCACACTCATATTGTGATTACATTAATAATCTTTTTTATATGTACTTTAATAAAATACTTTTTTAATTCGTGCGAATGTGAATTTTTTAAACCTTTTTTAAGATCAATATGCATTCTTTCTTTTTAACAATATACTTCTGTATTAAAAATGGAATTTATGTAAATGGATATGTGTTAGTATTGAAAAAAAAAATAATATACTTGTTACAATACAGTAGTGACACTAAATTCATATTCAAAAAAGATTTTTTTTCAATCCACAAACCTTTAAAAAAAATGTTATTTAAATTTTCAAAAATGTTCAATAAATCCTTGCTAATCATTTTTGTGGACCTTGACTTTTTTGATTGACTTTCCTTTATCGGAAAATGAGCGAATCGCTATCGTAATGCACATAAACGATAATCAATATTGACTCATTGATCATTTTTGATCATAATTTTTTTTTTTTTTTTGTGTAGTGAAAGAATTCATTTATGAAAGTGAACTCAACTATAGTGTCGGCATTTTGTTGTGAAATGTATATGTAGTTAATCGCCATTATGAAAGATAAATGTGAAATTGATTTTGTATCTATATATAATATTGAAGAACATTTTATCTTTCATATTCATAAAAAACATTTTTCTCATCAAAATGAAAATTTAAAATTTTCTTAATAATTTATCCTAAATGAATCATCGTTAGTTTTTTTGTAGTTTGTGGAATGAAAAGGAATTCATTGTCAAAGCAAAGTTTGGAATATATTTTTACGAATATTAAAATCAATTATACGCATTTTTTCCTTATTTATACACAAATATTAAATTTAGAAATAGTTAAAAAAGACTCGTTCTTATCGTCGAGATAAGAACAAATATCTTTAATAATCGTTTTTTTTCTACACTATAATTAAAACTGCCTTTCTAATATTTACTAGTAAAATATAAATTTATTTTAATGCCATTTTACAATAACAATACATTTCAAATTTATATAATGACAGTTGTCTAAAAAATTTGTCATAAATAAGGTAATCAGTTTCTGTCGAATCGAACTTTCCATGAATATGTGCGTACATCGTGCACATATCTCTAGCTATGACGTCAACGGACAACGTATGTGTTGACTCATCAAATAATTCTTAGTCAAGGGGAACTCTTATACATCTATAAGGACGTCGTAGTGCATAGTATCGAGTCAAAATATATTAAGATCTAAATATAACCTTGCCAAGTACGAAAGTATATTATACTTTCGATAATGCATGATTTTGTAGTTTACATATGCCAAGGTTAATGAAAATACTTGAACATCAATTGTTTTTACAAATGGTATAAATATGTTTTATAATTTATACTGAATACAGAACTAAAGCACTATTCTTAAATTTCTGTGTAAGTTTTCCTTTGGGCTGAATAATTTTATTTTATAATTTAACTGAATAATTTTATAACATATTTATACTATGTTTTTATAATTAAATCGTATTATGAACTGATTTCTCATTTACGTCTAAATGAACGTCTACTATAATACAATTTATATTTTTATTGTTAAAACATATAACTTATGAAATATTTTTGTGTATACTTATCAATCCGCATATCCATATGTATGTATATATATGTGTTTATATATATATATATATATATATATATATATATATATATATATATATATATATATATAAACATTAATGATTTATCGAATAGTTTGTTTTTGTCGTTTGTGGCATGAAAAAATAAATAATTTGTGGAAGTGAATTTATCCACACCTTCAGATTTGTGACCATTTGGACAATTACGGAACAATCATTCCTTGTAATACTAGAATGTTTAATATCATCGTTTTATCACCTAACTTATTTTTTTTTAAATCTCAGCTCAATTTTCTTTATACGTATTGAAATATCCTAGTGGAGAGAAAAATGTTTTTCATTACGCTGGTTATCATGCATCCTTAAGTAATTATGTTTTCACCGTTATCTGTAATTGCACATATTATATTTTCTTCTTATCTCAATATCTTCTTATCTCAATTTTGTATACGTTGTTTCAAAAATGGTTAAAAAATATTGAATTTACTTTCATCATTTAACATTATTTTTCTAAAATTATAGGCTGTTATTTTGAGATTTTTCGATCAATCCCGTTTTCAAATTGTCAATTTCAGAATGAAAGATTTCTTGCATTGAACGAAAGGCGAGGAACCAAAAAGTTCTATTTTACAGGTACTATTTTTCTTTTTCTGAATGCATTCATAATTGTTGAACGCTTGTTGCTGCTATGTTATTTAATATAAATAAATTGTAAATACAAATTGGGAAATAGGGATAAAATATTTAAGTATCGCTATCAAACAAATATTTTTCTATTTCAAAATTTTTTTTTTGAAGAGAATATAAAATTATATACAACTGCAGTTCGTTTTAATAATTTTAAATTAAAGTAACTTATAATCAAAAAACTAAGAATACTAAGATATGCCATATACTTGTACCAGGAAATATTCCTGTATTAAAAAAAGAGAAAACTTATTACATGCAGAGATACAGGTGCATGCTGTAATACTGTCACACTCCCTCTTAAATCTATCCTAACGATGGATGGATGGCCATGTTACTATGGCCATCCTGCCATTTTACGATTGATTTCAATTTGTGCACTTCTTACAAAAAATGTGTTTGATTGTTTAAAGAATAATAATTGACACAATGTTTTAGTAATGACTATGTTCTAGATGCAAAAATTCATTATGGAAAAAACCCAATAGATTATCAGTTTATAAATAAGTTTGAATTTTCCATCATTGGAATTATATTTCTTTATATTTAAATTATTCTTTTGAATTAATTTCAGACATATAAAATACTTATTGTGTACTTTGAATACATAATACCTTCTTTTATAACAATTTTTTTTGTATCTAATTTGTGAAATAATTATACAAATTTAATATATATATATATATATATATATATATGTGTGTGTGTGTGTGTATGTACAATAAAACCCTGACACTCGTAATTAAAAAAGTCAATATTGATATATTTTAATGATACAATTAATATAAATGTGTTAATATTTTTGATGACATCTTTTAATGTACTGTTTTTGTATTAATCTTTAAATATATCTTTTTCAATTTTCTCTAAAAAAATATCACAATCAAATAAGAACTGCGTATATTAAATATTAATAATAAACAAGTCGGAAGGATTTGTGTAAGTTAAATAGAAACATTTACACCACTCTATAGGGATAGGGTATGGATATTTGCCGTAATGCACTGACAACATCCACTATTTGAGAGGATTGACAAATGGAAAGACTTAGGGTTTTGTCATTTCTTCTATATGCTTAGTTCATTGCATATTATAAACAAATTACTCCAGATAATTATATTGACTAAAATAACAAGTCTTTTTATTTAGTTTTGGAAACTTTGGAGAACAAGACAAACTCTTTGACTCTCTCGAGATTCTAATAAAAGCCTTAAACAAAACACCAATTCATTTTTAAATATCCTACTTATAGGTATTTAAAAATTGAAGAAGCTTACAAACATCTTTCATAAATGAATTCTTTTTTACCCCATAAACCACAAAAAAAATTCTGGTCGAAAATGTTTAGTAATTCATTATTGAACATTTTTGATTGTTGTTTGTAGGCATTTTCATGGCGATGCCATCATCTTCAGAGCGCTAAGGTAAAGGAAATTATTTATTATTTCGCGACCTCACAAGGTTTAGTGAACCTATGATTGAGAGCCACTGCTTATTCATCAATAAGCGTCATAACATAGGCCATGGTGTTCAGAATTCATTATATTTGCTGTGTCTATACAGTTACCATCTCTTCTGCTGGTTTGTTGTGAAAGCATCGTCCAGTAGGTTTAATTAAGCGAACGTTTTTTAAAAGTAATAATCTATCAATGTATGTTCAACATAAAAATTATTAACTATACAAAAAAAATAGATTACAGGAACTAAATTACCTGTTTTTAAATCAATTATTAGTTTAAAATTATTTTATCATCGATACGAGAAACACATGTTAGTTTTATTTTTAGATTTATTGCTATAAATAAATATACAAAAAAAAACACACTTGGGAGCAATTTGTTCATTAATAATGACTTTTTGTCCAAGAATCAACTATAAAATAAAATATCACTAAAACTAAAATGATAACAGATGGTATTACGTGATAGTGTTTGATGATCCTGTTATTTCAGTTTTTGTGATATGTATTTAACATCGATTTTGATTAAATTATACATTAAGAATTTACAAAATCGTTGAGTTATTATCCATTTTATAAATTGTGAAATCGATTTACGAAAAATGTATGCTTAGAGCTTGACCTACATGGGACAAAGGCAATTTTAAAAATACTCATAAAGACAGGTCATCGACTTCTTGTTTCTAAACTTTCTCTTGTCGTTCTGATTCCCGTTATAACAGGTACATAGAAATAATAATATCACGTATGTCTGTTCAACGATAGAGAACAACGTATACGTTTCACATATTAAAATTCTGTATTATTCAATCTTGTAAACTACGCATATTTTTAACTTAAATATACGTTAGATTGTTCATTGAAGTTATGTTCTAGACATTTTATTTATATATATATATATATATATATATATATATATATATATATATATATATATATATATATATATATTTATATATATAATTGCTTTTTTATTATATTTGTATTTTAAACCTAACATAGTAAAATATTATTGTATCGAATGGCGCCTGCAATAATAATTGCGTTTGAGGTGTAACTATGCGTGCACTATCTTTTTATGAATTTTATCGGCAATGTAAATATGGACATATATATATATATATATATATATATATATATATATATATATATATATATATATATATATATATATATATATATATATATATATATATATATATGTATTAAACGTGAATTGAATGAAAACATTTATTTATATTGTTTATTGATTCTTGAAGAAATAATTTTATATAAATATATATATATATATATATATATATATATATGTGTGTATATATATATATATATATATATATATATATATATATATATATATGTACATAATTGTATGATAGTTAATAATTTAAACCTTTGTTTACTGAAATAATGAAAATACAAAAACAATGTGATTTTTATTATGAAAAAGAGGAACTTATGAAAACAGTACTTATTTTTAAAAAATACAAATTTGAGAATATTTTTTTTTATTTCAGATATAAAAGCCCTACGAGGCGAATGAGATGAATCATTAATTATTTAATATCTGTTTTTGTTTGTAGGGCTTGAAAGGCCAGATAATGCACGAACAGTTAACATTAATATTATTTCAACTTTATTTACTTCTGTATTACAATACAGTTATGATTTTGTGGCTAATTCACTTTCACGAATGTAATCTTTGTTTACCTCACACCACAAAAAGATTTCTGGTCAAAAATGGCTAATTGATTATTATCGATCATTTCTGATTGTTGCTTATGCACATTTCAATGGCGATGTCATCATGTTCTGACCGCCAAGATATAGGAAAATCCCGCAAATTACATCATGCATTATCAATCATTCTAATTATTATCAATACCTATAAAATTCATTTATTCTTAAGTTGAAATAAACATTAACTTATAACTGGCATTTGTTTATTACGTTTTACTTGATTATAATTAATTACTAGATCTGTGAATGCGCATGATCGTATAAAACACAGTAAGGACGTTGTATACGGGGACAGGCAAGTGTATTCATTTCATACATACACAGACAAATATATATATATATATATATATATATATATATATATATATATATATATATATATTTGTACTCTTTTTAAAACTTCCTGAAAGTTTTCATAAGTCGAAAGTATAATTATTATTACCAATAAAGAAAACAATTTCATAGATTCTTGTGTTCCAGAAATTTATCTCCAATTATGATTAACTATCCCAAATGCACAAAACATATTCAAAGCGATAATCAGCGCGCTACGGAATATGTTATCATGTTAATAAACAAAAAAAAGGAAAAATAATTTTAAAAATCACTTCTTTATCTATGACTAAAGTTACAAATTTTCACTGCACTGACTGATTGGAAAATAAAAATATGCCAGTAGTCCGTTAGTGAACAATTTTAGTGACCTTCGTTAATGAACAGATTTTTATTTTTGTCAGATTACTAGTCCGGTCGTTCACAATTTACTTATTTAAAAAAAATAAGGGTGGTCGCATCGCGTGAATAACAGTTGATCTGCACGAATTTAAAAAATTCACCCGAATTATCTTCGCAACTTCCAAAGTAGCCACTGCTTATAATACAAAGTTAGTATATTAATTATAATTCTTTGTTTCATTGAGTTGAAGTATAATGTGGGTTTATAGTTCAGGAAGACTGATGTACGTGACGATATATTTTATATATATATATATATATACATACATACACAATAAACAATATGCTATCTTTGTAAAAATCATGTGATTATCATGTACATTTGTTTATTCCATAGCGTGATCACTGATCAGTCATCATATTATTCATACAAACCTAATGTTTTTTGACGTAGTAAGATTGACTGAAATAGACAAAATTACGTTATGAAAGTGCGTATATTTGTCTTTGTTTTCTTCAAACATACGAGCGTTTATTCCATATGTTTTATTTACGTGAATGTAATTGTACAAACAATGATTTCTTGTTAACATGAAATCATTACTTTTAATTTAAATTTGTTTAAACATTTTATCTACATTTTAGTATATTTAGTTTATTGCTATTTAATCGCACTGTTATTCAGTAGAATAATTAAACGTCCTCTGAAATGCTGTAAAACTGATAGAATGTAATAAATAAAAATAACCATTATAAAAATATTTATTTTAAAAATATATTTATAACAATTACAAGACCGCACAGTTTTGTATATAAGTTTATAGTATACTTAAAAAATGGAATAACTTTTAATTATATTTACATAATTATACTAATCGTCTCACAAAAATATTTTTGTTATGCTAACAATTTATAAATGTATAAAAATAAAATTGAGACATACTTGTGTCCGTTGATAGCATTTATTTTGTATCGTATACCTAGGTGTCATGAACACTTGTTTACAAAACGAAATATCACATGTATTTTTTTTGTTTGATAATTGATATGAGATCAATGTCTGGTAATGAAACTGATGAAATACATGTTACTTCGGATATTCAATAAAAAATTATATTTTAAACGTATGACAAAAAGGCACTTTAAAACTGTTAGCACTATATTGTCACTTATATTTGTTTCATTTCAGGTACTATGTGGAAGAGCCGTTTTCGGCCGTAGATTTGATTAAACAGTCATTGCTAGATACTGTATAGGCGGTTGTAACACTTCATTCGTTTCTTTAGCCTGTGCTGAACATAAATCCGGATTCGATACTGACATAGTGGACTGGGATTTACATGCAAGGTCATCGCAACCAGATTCAGAAGTAAGGTTAGTTGTAAAACTGAAGAAAGAAACTAAAGACGATAATCGGTCAATTTCCATCGACGGTTCATTATTTTCATCAGGCGTTAGCGGGGCAATTAATCTTTCATTATCCGATAAAAAAGCTGGGTCGTTAAGGAAAACGAAATCATCATTATTTTCTGATAAAGGTGATTCATCATTCTCCGATTGTGATTTCGTTCGTTTCGGTAATATGGATAAAACAGCTTCTTCTATCTCCCACTCTGAATGACGTCTTTTCAAGGCATTATTTTCCTGTGATTCTAGAATGACCTTGCTATCGCTAAACTTTTGACTACTTTGTTCGTATTCGGCGGAACTTTCATCTAAATTTAAGTACGTTAGTTCAATGTGCGCCTGATAAGACGGTGGAGACGATAATTTATATGATTGCTGACACTCAATTACATCATTTTCTAATTCTTTTTCTAAATGCTTGTTCTGTAGATCCGAAATATTCCATTCGTCTTCGTAACTTTTACTCGTTGTTTGTACCACTGATTTTGTCTCGTTTACACTCACTTGATGACACGAGTAACGTTCATTTGATGACTTTAATGATTTAGTGTTTCCATGTACAAGATGATAAGCTTCTTCCATGAAAATGTATCTGGCTTTGTGAAGTACTGTCGCCACTAATAAGTTCTTATGTAAACTAACTCCACTTCTACTAGCACGTGATTGCGCAATTTTTGAAAGAGATATTCCGATTAATTTATGTGCTTCGGTTGCCATTTCAAATTGTACAAAATTTTAATAACTCAGAAAATAACTACCACCTTACACGTCACCAAACATTCACATAATGACTATAACTACACTCTGTATGCTTTATAAGATCCGTTTAATGACGTCATGGCCTACTTATTAACCGATATAAACCAATCAGATAATAGAAAAATGACATTACAAAACTCAGTCTCAACCGCTAGAGAGAAGCACTATTCAAGGATTTGACCAAACTAAATGTTTTTGTAATTAAACTGAAGATACATTTTATGAAATTGTACGTAGAAATATTTTATTTTATTAAAAAGAAAATCAAATTATAAAACAGCTACTTATATAATTAACTATAATTATTTAAAAAAAAATTCTTGAAAATAAATTACAAATATGTCAATTTTTGAATTTATACAAAAAAAATAATCTGAATAGTTACTACAAAATTACATAATTTTGTAGCAGTCATTGGCAAAAACCAATCAATTTTGTTTAATTTCTGGTTTCATTATGTTTTAATACATACATTTTTACTTAACTTTAAATTAATCTTAATATATATAAAAATATTAACATGATATTCAAGTCAGTATTATATCAGGATGTTTATCCTTACATATAAAGATGTTAATAATACAAATACATTTAAATATGTATGCATATACATATATATTAGTTAAATTATAAATCATAATTCTTCTTTGTGATGATAGTGTTTTTCTGTTGGATATGCCCAGAATGAAGAAGGCAGGTGATTACAATCTCTTTCTCTTTTAACAAAAGCAGAAAATGAGGAAATACAATTACCAATAAAGTGATTGGATAATCCTAGAATGGCTAACTCTACATGTGGATTTGCTATATCTAGTTTATGTATAGAAATGTTGAATCTCTGTAATGAATCTGTTAGTTCTTTCATCATATGATTACTATCTGATGCCACAAAAATAGACTTTACATTATTTTTAATTTTTTTAAGTAATCGTTTTAATTGTTTTATAATTATTTCTCTTGTTGGCATGCACATTTCTTGTGTAGCTATGCCTTTTTCATTTCTGTATCCAACACATTGTGGAGCAGAAAACAAACTCGGGCTGTATGGAATGTGCTCACAAACACGTACCCAATCCACTCCATTACGAAGATGAATTCCAATAAAGCCTCCTTTCGGTAAATTTTCATTAATGTATTTTTTTGCTTCATTTATTATTTTATCATTCCACACTAAATACTTTTGCAGAGGTAAATTTTCTATTTGTACAGGAAAGCTACCAGGTGTTCCTAAAAAAATCAGTTCATTAACAGGCAATATTTTATATAAGTTTTATGTAAGTGACAATATTTTTTACCAGTAAATGCAAGAACTGGCCATTTTTGAAATGGAAATTTTTGATTCCACTTATCAACCGTATTACGATGATGAATGTCATAATTTAATGGTTCATAAAATTCAGAACCAACAAAGTTCACATTAAAAGTGTCCCAGAATGATCCAAATGGATTTCCTTCTTTAGCATTACAATCATTATTTTCACCTCTGGGAACATAACAAAATGATATTCTCTTATGTGGAGGCCATATTTCTGATGCAATGGTTTTCATAAATTTTTCCATTGTAATTACTCGTGTGTAATTATTTAAAGGTTCTACTTGAAAATATGTATCGAAAGGCACTTGTATCGAGCGTGGTTCTCCAAAGCGATATTCTACCCACGGTGGAAGGACTAATGTCCGATTGAGCCCTTTTGCAAATCCAAGAGCTCCAAGAAACTGATCAGCTTGATTTCCAAAACGCCCTATACGTTTGTATTTTAAATAACTTCTTTTTCGAAGAAAATGAAACTTATTTATTCACTTACCCATACAGGGGCAATATACAATATAACCATTTAAGTCCTCAGTACTTGTATGTCTAATGTTAACTATTAACAGCGTTAATATGAAATATAAAAATGTACACATTGTTTTGTAATTACTTGAGGGATAATATTTATTCATGAAGTGTAAAATATGTAAATTTAGTTAAGTTAAAAAAAATGATCAATGAAAGTATGCGATTTCAAATAGTGTTATGATATTTTGTTCCTCTTTTATATTAATAATATACAAAAGAAAATAAATGTTATGGCATTTATATTTTGAGTCTGATATAATAAATTTAATATAAACATCTGTGTGCATAAAAATATATTTAATGGTTGTCAATTGAGATAAACGTAAATACATAATATTGAAATTTCTACCATACTCCCGCTACCAAATGTATAAACATACGTATTTGTTAATTAAAGAAGTTCCTGACGTTCGAGGAGGGGATGTAAGCTACTGATGCTGGCCGCCATTAGCGTTCATATCTTTTGCCGTGTTCATTTGTAGTTGATACATTCCTAGCCGGCATATAAGTCACGTGTGGTGTTAGTTATCTCAAAACATCAAATCAATAAAAATGGCAGATGAGTATTTTTATGGTAAGTCTATATTATTAAGCATAGGTAATTATGTTTAAAATTTTATTTAATGTTTTGGTTCTGTATATTCAGTGATATTGCAATCGACATGAAAGCGTCTATTTTGCATTCCCGGTATTTTGCGCGCCATTATTATGATCGGGTAGTGCGTTATTGTTTTGTGTGTATAATATGTTGATGTCATTTCTGATGTTTATTTTCGATAGAACTGAAGTGTTTTGGTCGCTTTATGTAAATTAAATTGTTTTGAAATATTTTTAATTTTTAGTGACCTAACCTACTTGAATTAGAAACGGTTTATGTAGTTAATGCTAACTTTTGAACTGTTCGTTCCTGTGGCATTGAATACGTATTGTTTGTTATTAGCGTTGACTCTACAAGGGGAGAAGGCGTCTGAATCATGGGATCCTGAAACTAAAGCTGCTGATGAATATCAAGGCGGTCATAAGTTAGTTATTAGACAAGCTGTTTTGGGGCCAGAAGCAAAAGAAGGCGAACTTAATGTTATTCAAGTGGAAGCTATGACATGGAAGGACACGATAAAAATTCCTGTTGCTACCTTGAAGTCTGGCTCAGGAGGACAAAGTCAGTGCATTTTGGAGTTAACGTTTCCGGATCCACCAGTAACCTTCAGTTTGTCGCAAGGGAGCGGGCCAGTTCACATTATCGGTCATCATTTAATCGGTGGCCCGATTGAAGAGTTCGACGAAATCGATGAAATGGAAGAAGAAATGTTAGATGAAGAAGAAGGCGAAGAACATGTGGTAAGTGGATTGACGAGCGAGCTCAAAGGCAACAATTCTAAAGTGTAGGATACATTATTTCAGGTTCAAGGTGGTGCCAACAAAAAGCGTAAAATCAACAATAAAGGAGAAGGGGATGAGGTGCGATATTACAAATGTTTTTAACGAGCTTATTGTTTATTGTTGCCTTTTTTTCAATTAAAAATTTTGCTCCTTTTGAATCTTTTATATTTTTGTTTTTTAAATAGAATACATAGAATTTTACAATTTGTTACTTATATTGTTTTTGTTGCAGGATGACGAAGAGGATGATGATGAGGGGCCTAAAAAGAAAGCTAAAGTAGCCAATAATGCCAAGGGGAAATCTCCAGCTGCTAAGAATAAAAAGAAATGAATACCTTTCTCAGTTTAGAATAACAAGACATCATTTTATTTTACTTTAATTTTGGCAAATTTCATTTCTATTTGAAGTTTTATACTATGTTCAACGTAATGACAAGCGTATGAAATAAGTTATCTTGGGTGATTATTTTCATGATGATTTTATTCGGTAGTTTATAAGGACATATTCGTTTGTAAGTTAGTTACAATTTATAGAATGCATTTTCATATGACCCAAGATATCTTCAATTCAAATAGACTTGTTTTGCCACACTCCGTAATATGTGAATTGATAATCTTAATATTCCATGTTTTGTTTTCAGTTATACTCCTCGTAGTATATATTTATTCATGATCATATCCTTTTTGTTTTGATTTGTAAATACATAAGTAATTATCATTAAAACATCTTTTCTAAAATAAAATTGGTTATTTTGCATCCTTAGTTGTTATTTCAGGATTTTTTTTCAAATGGTTTTTTTTTTGCTAAGTATTTAGAATATTTAACCAGAAAAAAATTGTGGAATAGGCAGTTCATTGTTAAAGTTCCATAATTTCAAGTTATGGTTTAGTTAAGCTTATTTTAGTTTATCTAATTTTTTTAAAGCATTTCTAAATCTGGTAACAATGTAAAAAAAATCTCACTAATTTTTTGTAATTTAATAGACTAATCTTTGAATTTTATCAATACATCAATTCCTATGAAGGCCTTCATTTAAGGTAATATTGAATAAGGTAATGAGATTATATATCTATATATATAATAAGGAATTATTGTCAGTCAAATTTGCACCTTTCATGAAAATAATACAATGGGTTATTAATTGTGGATTTAATAATTAAAAAGGTTCGCATACATCTATTTGATAAAAGTTTATTTTCTTATTTATTAGAAATTGTACTGGGACTCATACAGAACTTATTCTGCTTGGAAGATATCTACTTTTTTTTAATACAAATTTTTGTATTTTCATTTTGGAACTAATAGTTTTCTAGTCTTCTCCCTTTGTCTATTAACTGGTATGAACGACCTGTTTATTTTTTGGTATATATTTAGGAGGATTAGGAAATAATTCGTTATTTGAAATGTTATCTTTGATCTTATATGAATATCTCTGTTAAGAAGGTTATATTTTTGTCATTAAAGCATTAAATATATCTTAGTGTGATAAGGAGAAGACGCCATTGGGACACTATTTCTAATGAATCAAATGACTATAATTATATAACGTTTTTTTAATGATTTCTGCAGAATTTTTTACTCTGACTTGAATTATTTATGTATACTGGGAATACTATACTAAGAAATATAGGCTATAATAGAGCAAATAATTTTCTATAAATTATTGTTATCTTAATAGACGAATTATATATATATATATACATATATACATATACACTTTATGATATACACTTTTTTTTGATTTTAGATTGTTTTTAAATTTTGTTGTTAAATTTCTATAAGCCGGACCTGTAACCAAAGACGTCATATAACCATATATTTAATATATTTGTTTTTGTAGATTTTGACGTTAATGTATTTTCTGACATTGATGTTAGTGTAGGTCTGTGTTATTAAATTATACCAATTTAATTCGAATTTACATATATATATATATATATATATATATATATATGTATATGTGTGTGTAAATATATATATATATATATATATATATATATATATATATATACATATATATATATATATATTATTTGTTTATATACATATATAATGTACACTAGTGTATATATTTCATTATAAATATTTTTCAAATTCTATATGAATAGAAAGATTTGTAAAAATGTAATAATACTAGTTATGAGCGGTAACCTAGGTCTTCGTTAATGATTGAATTTATTAAATTATTCAATGAAAAATGTATATGTGTCATAATAAAGTAGATCTTAAAAAAGACCAGTGTTTTACTGATTTAATTGAGGAGTGTAAACGTGGTGCTCCTGGAGCGAATTTATCGGACAATGTTAGGATTAGATTAGAAAAATTCTCCGTTAGTGAACGTCGTGAAATCGTGTGTCGTGTCAAGGATGGCTGTGCACCGTTGTTTATTGCTTGTAAACGAGGTCAGTCAGAGATTGCCGATTATTTAATATCAGAATGTAAAGCTGATGTAGAACAAAGAGGTATATATGAAGTACCGGATGATAGGTGAGCTTTTTGGTGGTAATATTGGTAGCGTTCTTACAGTAGCAATTATTAATTCTGATTTTAGATCGGTACATTGTGTGACACCTTTATGGTGTGCTGCCGTGTCTGGTCGATTGCGTGTGATAAAAGTTTTGATTTCCCATGGTGCAGATATCAATGCAGAATCGGATACGGGTTCTACACCTGTACGCTCAGCGTGCTTCATGACACATTTTAGAATAGTTCGATATCTCGTAGAAAATGGTGCCGATATAAAGAAATCGAATTATAACGGCGGAACATGTTTAATCAATTCTGTACAAAGTGCTGATTTATGTAGATACTTATTGAAACATGGAGCTGATGTGAATGCTAGCGATATACAAAATAAAACAGCATTACATTATGCTATACAGGAACGTAGGTGAGCAATTCATAATTAAAATTTATACAATTTTTTAAAAGTAATACAGTAGATTATTTTGTTAGGCTAGAAACGGCAAAACTTTTACTCGACTATGGAGCAGATTATCAAGCAAAGTCACGATATAATGATGATGCTCTTCAGATGGCCTGTTTGAAAGGTGCAACGGCGATATTTGAGTATTTGATATCTAGGATTCATTATAATCATGAAAAACTCGCAAATGCTTATGAATTGATCGGTTCGACATATTTAGATGAACAGAATGATATTATAAGCGCTATTACTCATTGGAGATTAGCAGCACGAATTAGGGCAATGAACTGGGATGGAAATTTATTACCTAAAAAGCCAGTTATGGTACCCAGAGCAGCTTATAGGTATCAAAAAGAGTTTGAATCATTGAGAGATATTGATGAAATTGCAACAGATTTAGATTTAATGAGAATTCAAAGTTTATTGATTTGTGAAAGAGTTCTTGGTTGTTATCATAAAGATACTGTATTTAGGTATGTATATTTTTTGTTTTAAAGTTATTTAATTATATTGTAAACAATGAGGGATGCAGAGTATACAATAGTTTAAAGTAAATATTAGTACATATGTGTGTGTGTGTGTATATATGTATATATATATGTACGTATGTATGTATTGTTATGTTTTCTTGAATTCAAGAAGTATACTAAAGTATAATTCAGAGTTATTATGGTAATGGATTTTTTTTATTTCGATCTTTGAAAGTAGTTTAAATTTACATGTTCAGATTAATGTTTCGTGGAGCAGCATATGCAGATGCATTAAGGTATCAACGATGCATTGATCTTTGGAGGCGTGCTCTGGAAATAAGAGTTGAAAAAGATTCTATTCTTTATTATGATACGTGTTTTACTGCTCAGGCCTTAGTAAGACTGATGGTAGATTTAAATGAAAAAAAAGTAGGTGTGCTGGACCATGAACATGAAAGTATATATCAAAGGTTCGATGATGTAATCCAAGCTTTTCAATTGTTAACTAATGATATTTTAGGTAAATGATTATGACTCAATTGTTTTCATATGTCCAAGTAAAACTTACATTTTTAGGTTCTCGTAAGTTATTGGAAATAAAACCGGTTTATAAACGTCAACTTGAAAGTTTTGATAGAATATTAAAATGTATCACACATTTAATTTATCTAATGATAGAAACGGCTGTCAACCCTGAACAAAAAATGATTGTTGAAAAATTAGTTAGTGTCCTCATAAGACAAAATCCTAGAAGTGCATCTACAGAAGATAGTTTATTACATCTGTGTGTTTCAAAACTGAATACAATTAAATCTAGTTATTTTGGTGATGAAATACAGGTGATGAAATAAAGTTAAGTTCTATATAGCATTCTGTGTAGATTTATAAGTTTTGAATTATAGGAAATATTCCCAAAACTGGAAGTCATTAAATTATTATTGGATTGTGGAGCCATAGTTAATGCCAGGAATGAGTCAAAATCAACACCATTACATATTGCTTCTAACTATTACAATTTTGATAGCCCTGTAAGTAACAATACTTAAAAATAGTATTTCAGTTTGACGGTTCACACTTTTTATACAGTTATTTAAAAGTTAAAATTTATGGAATTGAATTTAAAATTGGCTTGTACTCAGATAATTGTAAAAAATTACATATTTGTTGTACATTTTTCAGCTTATTCAGTTGTTATTGGATTACGGTGCACACTTAGATATGCCTAATAGGGCTAGAGATAGTCCTGCTACGTTGATTGCAGCAAATCCACGAAATAATATAAATCTTGTTAATTATCTGACATTAAAGTGCATAGCAGCAACGACCATTATAAAGTATCGTATTCCATTTAAAAATCGAATTCCAAAAACTCTAGAAACATTTGTGAGCTTTCATGATGCTTGATGTAATTATTTATCTGAATGTTATTATTTACTCTTCTGTATTCAGACTGGTATAGTAAATTAAATGAAATTTTATATATGTTTTGTGTGTGGTTGTTTATACTTGGTTGTAATATTTTTTTAACAGATAAGAAATACGATAATGTAATTTATTGTTATTTTATTATTTGTAAGAAGTCAGAACACTTTGTGATTTATAAAATATAGCTAAATATTTTCAAAACAGACTATTAAAGAAATATGAGACATAAGCAATAAGAATGAAATTGTTTAAGCTAATAGTTATTAATATATTTTTATTATTAGGTTGTACTTTAATGTAAAATGTCTTTATTTTAGTTTCCTTTATTTGATTTTTCAGATATTTTTTTTGTTTTTTTTTTCTTTAATATATTGCAGTTATTGTTTAATATTAGTAAAGCTACTTTAGTAGCACAGGTGTAATTTAAAAAAATCAATTAGAATTTTTTTATATTGTTATATTAAATTTTCATACATATGTAATTCATTGTACATTTACTTGCTGAAATAAGATTTTATTGTGTTAAATTTGTTGGATCTATTGTAAATAAAAGAAAATTACATTTTTTAAAATAAAAGTTGTGTACATTTTTTTTTGCCCAACATAAATTTGTAAAATGTTCCATAAGGTAAATGCATAGATCATTCTTTGTTTAATAAAGGCTAAGAATGCATAAACATGAAGCTTTAGGGCTTAGAGTATTTAAATTAAAATAGATGGCATTGTCTGTACTTTATATACACAGAATTGAGTCGCATACCCCCACTCTCATTAAGTAGAACTAGAATTTAAAACAATATTTTTAGTTAATGGTGTTTTGTGTCGGTTTTTAGTGCTGTATGCTTAAAAATTGAAATTATTTAATAACTAAAATCATAGTCAATTGTGCTGTTATTAGTTATATAAGTTAGAATAGGAAGATCATTGTTAAAATATCTTGTTACAGGTAATAATTACTTTTTCACTTTTGTAATAATAGCATTCAAATAATAGATACTCGTTTTAAATTAAACTGTCAATATTTTCCATCTCAGAGTTAGTTAAAAAAATATTCTAAGATTTACAATTAAAATATTTTTTATTAATTTGATTGATATTTTCATTTATAATTTTAAAAGTTCAATGAATACATTTTTGTTTTAAAATATAAATTCTGTCACGTATTGTTATTTTTTAATATTTAGCATAATACTTTTTAACATGAATTTTTTATTTCAAATTTTATATATAATCATATATATATATATATATATATATATATATATATATATATATATATATATATATATATATATATATATATTGTGAATTTTTTAATAAATTAAAAAAATGATATGTATTTATAGTGTAATTAAAAGTTTATTTTTCTATATTTATAAAAATGCTGAACAGTCTAATCTTTTAACAACATCGCAAGAAATGTGAAATGACACCATTTTGCATTGGCTTTATAAAATAAATAAAAATGTTTTTTTTTTTGAATTAAGATTATATCTATTTTAAAACAATATATTTTTAATACGTTGATGTTCATATGGTAGGATGAAACTCATCTTCAATTGTTCATCGCTTTTCACGAAATATAAATTAATATAATAAGATTAATTATAAAGGATATTTTTATAGGTCCCTATTGTCAAATACCCATCTTTTGTTAATGTGTTGTGTATATAAATAAATCAGTAATAACAATTGAATAAATGCGCGTTGCCGATAGTAATTGTTTACTTAAGATAGAAAGCGAGATTTAACTTTCAAAGAAATGTCAAATCTTCGTTTCGTTTATTAACAGACAAATGTATTCCTTGCTTTGGTTTCATTGTTTTTGTGACTACTCTACATATTAAAAGATATTTAATTTACTCATATCTATTTAACATATTTCAACTGAAGTTTTCAACAGATATCTGATAAGAATAGTTAATTAAAGAGTTACATTTCGTATTACCATCTTTGTTGCGCTTGTCCACACATGAAAGGTGATTCATATATAGGAAAAAATATTTACATTTTTCTTAATCTTCTATTTGGAATTTTTAGAGGGAATATGTATATATATATATATATATATATATATATATATATATGTGTGTGTGTGTATATATATATAAATATATATATATATATATGTATATATATATATATAAATAGGGGGCTTTCCCCCCTGCTCGGTGCGTTCACCAACCTCCAAACATGCCGCGATCACCTACTTATTAGTTATAAGCATGTCTTGTAACTGAATGAAACAATAAATATGTTTTTTAAAACTCATTTAAGTCTATATAATAATTCTTGCACATATATATATATATATATATATATATATATATATATATATATATATATATATATATATATATATATATATATATATATATATATGTTAGTATGTCTATATAATCATTCTCGGAGACATTGCAACTTGTTATATATATATATATATATATATATATATATATATAAATGTTAGTATGTTTATATAATTGTTATAGCAGACATATTGCAACATTCTTTTTTATATATGAGATAAACATATTTGAGCACCATAGAAACCTTGACGTCCTATATAAATAAGACGCCGTCATCGAATTTTTTGTGGATAATTTTTATTTTAATATATATATATATGTATATATATATATATGTATATATATATATATGTATATATATATATATATATATATATATATATATGTATATATATATGTATATATATATGTATATATATATATGTATATATATGTATATATATGTGTATATATATGTATATATATATATATAGAGGTTGCTAGCGATGTGTGTTAACCAGGATCTCGTTGTAAGCGATTTTCGATCAAACGATGGTTGTCAATGTTGAGCAATTTGTTAATCACATCATATTAGAAGAACAACTTTTTTTCAGTATTGTGAAGGAATTTAGTTATCTAAGATCGATTTTGTTGTATTCTTGTCTGTCTTTTTTTCTTTTCATATTTCTTTTATTACATTTTTTAAATTTCAAATTATTTCTGATGAATGAAAGTGAAATTTAAGAATTTTGTGTATAATTATACAATGGATTAGCATACAAAAATTAGAAACATTTTCTAACTTTTAACTTATTAATCTATTGCGAGTGTTAAAAATAGTATTTATGTTAAAATTATATCCTGTAATATGAACAGTATGATGTCATTAATGATTTACAGGGTTTGTTAGTAATGATTAATCAGTAATAATAAAAGATTTTTATTCACAAATGCATATTAAACATTGTATATTTAAAAATAATTTGTCAGTAATTCCTAATTTGGTTTTTTTGCAGTCAAAATTATCGATCGCCTTTTGCATGCATACAGTTTGAAATTATATTTTTGTTATTAAGTGTATTTGTCTTTAAAAAAAAAACTTGTCTTTACAACTTGTTTAAAGTTTGATTATTATTTTAATAATAATTATTTTAGCTTCTATACAATGAAGGTATCATTTTTTTTTTTGATATTAACAGTAGTAATTAACATTTGTTATCCTAATTATATTTAACAAATTTTGTTATCAAAATTACAGTGAAAGACATAAGTAAGTAGTCAATTTTAAATAAACGTTGCGAATGGGAACGCGTAAGTGGATAACTGTCGACAATATGTATTTTCCAGCCCATATTTGCGTGTGTAAATGAATTATAATATACAGTATCCGGCCACGATGCATTTGGTGTTACTTCTAGTAATGCCGCATCTCCGTTATCACACGTCCAAATCAAAGATTTATTGAATTTTTTGAAAGATACATAATCGTCGTCTAATCTTCGATCTCTATCATCTCTGTGTGTTGCTAAACATAACGGACCAGCTGAAATTAAATAAACGTTACGATATAGTTCTGGAACTGTGGCTACATTCAGTTTCATGAAATACTTTTTCTCTCATCGTACAAACTACAAAAAAAAGATCTGATCAAAAACGATCAAGATTTGATTATTGATCGTTGCTTGTGCGTATTTTGAAGGTAATTTCGTCTTCATCAAAGAGCTAATATTGAGAAAAATCAGTTTTTTTTATAATAATGCTATGGTTATAGAAATATGTATAAGCAATGATCGAAACTGGTTAAAAATTATTGAACATTTTTTATTAGACAAAAATGTCAATTGCTCTAACTATCAAGCATGTTTAACTGATGAGAAGATAAATTAAGTACGATAATTATTAGTTTCACAAATGAATTCACAAAAGATATTTTCTCGTCAAAAATGTTCAATAAGTCATTACGATCAATAGAGTGATTTATTGAACATTTTTGGTCCTGTAGACTTTTTTTTAAAAAATTATAAGAGCCGTTTTTACCTGCAGTGGGACGGGGTTGACCACGCCTAGTAAATTCTACTCCAGCCAATACTCTGATATGTGACTGAGCTGCATCACTTAAACGGTCGAATCCTCCATGTGATTCATCAGTTATAATTAGTGGATGATAATGTTCTGCACTATGAGGATTATTTCCACCTCTTACGCGGAATACGTACGTTAGACCTCTCCTAAGCCACAACTCTGGCGCTAATAAGCCGTTAATATACCACGCTAACGATGTTGGTATTTGTCCTGCAAATATACACTTTTTTGAGTATTTATTATAATTTTCACAAATTAAATCTTTTTTCACGCAACAAATCACAAAAACAAATTCTAATCAATCAAATTATTATTGAACATTTTTAACCAGAAAAATTGTTTGTGGCTTGTGACTCTCTATCAATCTGTTATTTGATGCCATACCACAATTTATTACTTTTGAAGCTGACAGAAATATCAGTAAATTGTATTTAAAGCATTACTACCAACCAGTTAATCCTTCATATCCTCGTTTTTTCCCAGGGGGTCCGACCGAAGCCGTGAACGTTCTAATATTTCGATCAAATATCTGCGTTTGTTTCCACGGTTCGAAGAATGTCGGATTTGTTTTTGTGAATGCGAAACAAGTCGATTCAGGTTCTTTCCGATTGAAGTCGATGATGACGTTTCCTTTCGGATAAACCGTGTGGAATGTTGGTTCTTTATTGTCATCTAGTTTTCCTATTGCCCATATGACATAAGAAGAACCATTTGTGGGATATTCTTTATCTCCATGATCAGCTAGGAAAATAATATTTTATGTATATATATATATATATATGTTACGTAATACATAATGTAAATAAAAAATTAAGGATCGGTTATGATTATACCTGATATTAACGTTCTTCTATACGTTATTACATTGATTCCGTTGTCTCTAACTGCTGTATGTAGTTGATTACTGTCTTGACCACCAACTAGGTCGTCTTTACATACGCCTTTATATTGACCCAATACTTTTCCGCACTGGAAAGTATACATAATCGAATGTAATGATTAACGTTATGTTTGTCTGAAGATGTTAGAATTGCCACCGAAATGTACAAAAGACATGATCAAAAATCAATAATGATGTCAGTATGTTTGTGCGTTTCTTTTTAGAAAAATGAGTTTGAGAATAGATAAGCTGTGGAACGCGGACCCCCAGGTGCTAATTTTTGCAAATAAATATTTTACATTTTGGACAGTCTTGACGAATTGCAACGGGCTGTACAGACAGGGAAACACAATCCTCTCCAAAGGGGTTTGCGGTATTTTTCAGATTAATATATGGGTCCTCTGCATTCAAAAGATCTGGAATCTCAGTTATAGAGTTATGAGCTCCTATGAAATATCTATAAGTAGGGGGGGGGGCCCTTCTGTTATATGTATTTCTTTTTTAATTGTTAATTAATGTTTTAATCACAGAGCCTTTGTATGTGCAAGGAACGTTATCATTGTCACTATGTCATGGCTGCTAGGTAAAGAGTAAAATTAATAAAAAAAGGAATTTGAAGAGTAAAAAGTAAAGATGGTAGTGTTTTGTTATATGCATTTATATTTACATTCGAAAATGAGTGTTTAATTTTTAATTTTGCATTTTATGTTAATAAGTTAAATTACTGACTGGTGATAGAGCAGTAATGTTGTAATCTGTTGCAAATCCTCTGTAACCGTCGATGTAGGCTACAGCTACATCAGCGCCGACCATTTGACTTTTATATTCATCGCCCGAAAGTCCAAATGCCATATAATCATTTTCGTCGACTTGACCAGCTAATTTAATTGTTATCTGTGGTCCAAACACTTCCCACGAGATTTGCAAATCTTTATGTAGTTGTACACAGTTTGGTAAATCGCTTTGAATTGGCTGTGAAAGAAAATTTTTTTTAATACTTTTGAGATTCTGTATAAATTAATCAGGCTGTTTCAATGAACAACTCTTTATGTACTGGTTTTATTACTGAGTAATTTCTTTTCCTTGTAGTTGTAAAAAATAATTAAGTAGCAAGACTTTACAAAGTTTTATATATATATATGTATGTATGTGTGTGTGTGTAAAAATGATTATTAAAATACATTTCTTTTTTTTTAATTTTAACATACTAATAATATTTAATATACTCACTATAATTTTTGTTAATGATGGAGGAACATTTAAACCGCTAGGAATAATAAGAAATCCATAACTTTTGGAATTATCTAAATCGTAAATACTCAACCAGTCTATTTCAAATATTGTCAACACACCTGGCAGTTCTAGTATAATGGTCTCTTTGTAATATGTTCGTATATTGTCTAAACTGAAAAACAAAAAATAATAGAAGAGAGAAATATTAATCAGATTTTCCTGTTCATTTGCGTACAGAATATAAACACATATATAACACATATGTGGTTGCAATCGAGATACGCATAAGCGGCGATCAGAAACGGTCAATCGCCGATTTCTCTAAAAAAAGTAAACGCAAACTTACTATCCGTTCTCGTCAGCGACTCGTTGCCCTTTAGAGGATGCCTGCGGACCAACTCCGACCCAGAAATGTACATTTGTCCCTTTTCCGTCATAGGCAAAGTCAGTAATCTTGATCGTTTTCGAATCGAGCACTTCTATCATACCGGACGACACGCCGTGTGTAACTTCCGTGATCTGTGCGATTTTTTGCGGTGCTGGTGGTTCGAACTCGTCCGGCATGTAAATATCGCCGAATGTGTTCTGACTTTGGATATCATAAATGGCAAACCATTTGATTTCCGTAATTTTCTTTCCATCAGGTAACGTTAAAGTAAATTGTTTGTTGAAGTATCGATCAAGTACATTAGTTCTAAAATCATTTTAAACTGTTAGAGTTTACATCTAGTAATAACTGGGGAAATATATATGGAAATAAATATATATGGTTATATATTGTTTGATATATATATATATATATATATATATATATATCTACTCTCATACACAGTAGAAGAAAAAAAGTTTGATAATACGAATTTTATTTCTGTCATAAATCATTTACTGAAAAGAAAAATTCACAAGAAAGATATATTTCTAAAGAATTTTTTTTACCCTATAAACTAAAAAGAAATTTCCGAAAAACTAGACGAGGGGCGGGGAACCTGTGGCCTTCTAGAACCTTAAGTGCGACCTTTTGACTGAATCCATTGAGCTCTCAGTAGATGACATTTTCAAGTCATTGTTTGATGCCAAGAAAGATTTAATTGAAATATGGAAAAATGCAATAGAATACCCACGCTTTTGGCAACATGTCCGAAAAATGTTTTCTTGCTTTTCGACCACTTATTGCTGCGAATCTACATTCTCCTATTTATCCAAATCAAGATGCCCTTAAGGTCACAAATGACGGATATCCATCTAAAGGATCAACTGAAACTGCGCATCTCCATGTTGCAATCGAATATTTAAATGTTTTCCAACAAAAAGGAGACACAACAAAGTCATTAAAAGATTAGTTAACTTTAAAGTTAACAAATGGTTTTCATTTTTTGAAATTATCAAGTACATAGTAGCTAGATTTTTATAAATTAATGTGCATTTTTAAGTATATCTAATTGGAGTTTCTTGAACGCGGCCTTATTTGATTACAGTTAAATAAATGCGGACTTTCCATATGAAATGGTTCCTCAACCCTGAACCTGATACATGTATTTTTCTATAATTTGAGGCTCTAATGATGATATCACGACCATTGAAATGCGTTTAACTCTTTCGATCCTGTTGGCATTTATTTGTCCCAAGATTTTTTCTTATAAACCTAATATATTTTTTTTGCATTAAAGTCGCATTGAGTTGAGATAATTTAAGATTTTTAAGAATGGTCAGAGTTTGTAGATGCAATGAAGTCTCGCCACATATTCTGTGATTTATTCATTTTCTTATGCATTTATGTTCTGGATTTATATTCAAATACAAATGTATTAATGTATTTTTCATTTTAACTGTGTTTAGTTTATAGAAATTTATTTTATGTTTATATTATTTCGTATTTATTTGTATTCGGGATAAATATGCATATGCATCGTTATAAAATGTATGTCAGTAAAACATTGACGAGACAGAATTATCTCAGACACTTGATGCATTTAAATACTGTTCGGATATTTTCATCCCACTGCCAAAAAAATACTCCCAAGTGAAGAAAATTCTTCTTACTAATATATGTGATTATCTAGGGCCTTATAAAGCTAGTAAAATAAAAAATATAATTTATCTAATTTATGTAAAAGTCGGATCGAAAGTGTTGAGCAACAATCAAAAATTATCAATAATAATTTATTGAACATTGGTGGTCGGAAAAATCAGTTGTGATCTGTGGAATGAAAAAGAATTTATTTGTGAAAATGAATTTAGACGGTGTCAGAATTTCATTCTGAAAATTATATTGTTTTTTTTTTATTTTTTTATTGGCAATTTTAAACATGGCATTGAATTTGTTTAAAAATACTGTTCTGAAAATTGTGCAAATATTGTTCCGGTTGTTGTTTTACTCAGATATAAATTTACTTTTATTTGAACTTTTTTACAGCTCTTTTAAGTTCATAATTATACAAGTAGTGTATATAATTTTATCATTTTTTTATTGGATTTCGTTATGATTGAAAAACCCTACATCGTTATGTCATTATATTAGTACTTACTTGTTAGTTTCAGTTTATTTATCTTTGCGTTTGATAGCCCGTTATTTATCGTTTTGTTTTATTTTCTTTATATATATATATATATATATATATATATATATATATATATATATATATAACTTTTATGATTACACTCACTTTTGATGTTCGTCAGGAACAATGAATCCTTGTGGTCCGGGTCTATTTGCAGCACCAGCCCAGAAGAATGTATCAATTCCATTTCCATCATAATTAAAATCAACTAAGAGTAACGTAAATTCATCTACAGCGTAAACGCGGCCTGAGACTTGATGGTGGTACGAATTTATTTTGCCGATGTACTTTCCTTGATATATTTCGTCGTCGTATTCTTGAGCTGATGCATTTAATTGCATCAAAAAAAAAAAATATTTAAGTTGTTTTAATAGAGGTATTCAATTCATTTACAGATTGGTTATCAATATATGAATAATAAAGTCAAAGTCGATTTATTTATAACAAGATGATGAGAAATAATAAATAGGGGTACGTTAAGCGAATTTGGTATCAATATATAACTGGTATGTGAGAGCAATGTCACAAACACGGTCCTTTTGTTTTCAACGAGAAAGGTCACTGTCCTTATTTTCTCAGTCATACACATTGAACATAGTTGACAGAAATATTGATGTAAAGAGTGTATAGAACTATTGATACCATACAATATTTATTATTTGTTTTTATTAGTAGGTACAACGTATTCTTATTAGAGTAATTTAAATTGTAATAATTAAAATTAAAAATATTATAAATATACTACATTCCATTACCCTGTCGGTATTCGTCTTTTTGTATCAACTAATTGTCTTCTCTACTGCTAATTTTGGCTCAAGTATCATTCTTAAGTAAATGTTGAAGAGTTTTCAACATCTACCTGATTGCGAAACTAGTTAGTGGAGAACAGACAGCAGATCCAAAAGAACGAAGACCAACAGGACAAAGTATCAATAGGATCATAGGTATAAAACATACAATTATAATTATTATAAATTAAAAAAATAATAAGTGTAAATCATGTATTTCCTTTTTGACGAAAATTCTGTTTCTTTTTAAATTTATATATACTTAGTTTATACTTATTTTATACTTAGTTTACAGTAGCGTATGACCATACCATTTTATTTCGAATATTTTTTTTCAAAAATATAAACCCAATGTTCTAATTAAAACTATAAGAGTGAAGCAAACGAGATACTTCTCACAGAGCGTGTTCTCTTTGTTATATAGTGAAGTCTTGTTTTTATATTCTATAGTACGAGTTCGTTAACATTCCAGATAGTTATAGTGAGATTAAAAAATAAAAATAAGTAATTTTGAAATCATAACCAATAGGTTATTATTTAATTGTCAAGGCCATCTTCCTCTTTTTGAATCAGATAAGCGTCTGCTCTCTACTAATAGATGTTGAAGACTCCTGAAGAAGAATCTTTAATATCTACCTGATGATGGCAATGTATCGAAACTAGTAGTGGAGAACAGACTTATTTGATCAAAAAGAATGAAGATCAGCAGGACAACGTATGAATAAGATCACAGATATATAAATACACAATTATTGTTAAAGTTGGATGTTTGGAAAATAATACAGAAAAATAAACTATAATTAATAAAACGGATAAGTAGAAAGTGATCAAATGAACTTAAACAATCATGAAACGGACCAATAATTTAGATATTGCTACTGAATCAGTTAAAAAGAATAAATTCATTAAATACCATACGGAAAAGAAAATGAATTCTAGATAATAATTTGAATATATTGTTATCTCAAGATAAATGTTTCAGAACTATTCATAAAAAATGATAATAATATCCTGACATACTGACAAAACTGATAATTGTAACTGACTACAAAAGATTGCATAAAATAACGTTTTTTTTTTTAAAAAAAATATTGTAAATATAGATTAACAAAACATAATGATGAACGCTGTGCTTTTAATAAAATATTTTTTTTGTAGAATTTCTTTTCTGAGAATAAAAAAGGTAAAATTATTATGTTCTGTTAGTATTATACAGTTATTTAACTCTTTGGTTATTGAATGAAATAAAATGAAAAAATTAAACAGTTTGTTTTTTATTATAAAAAAAGAATAACGTTTGAAAATGGAAAACACATAAAACAGAATTCTTTGAAAAAAGTGATTTTTCTGGTTCAGACATAGAAATCCCGTTAAACCATCGATTATTTAAAATTAATTTTTGTTTATGTGACTTGAAAATCCCGATAGCACATAAAGAATTAAAACCTATTTGATTTTAAATCCGTTATGTAAAGAGTAGTTTTTAATGTATATGCGAATAAAGAAGATCTGTATGGAAATTATATTGCATGTATTAAAGAAAATAATACAAAAACGAAATTTCTGAACGCAATAACCGTTACATAAAGTGAAACCTGTTCACGGTCATGCTAAAATAACTTTATAATAATTAGGTTTAGAGGTTAGTCGTTCATAATGAGTGCCAGTCGTGAATGTTATTACAATTATGATAAAATTTCGCGCTTTGTTCTTTTCTAGAATGGAAGTATATGAAAGTATATATATATATATATATATATATATATATATATATATATATATATATATATATATATATATATATGTGTGTGTGTGTGTATATATAATGTATGTATGTGAATATTTCATTAAATGGAGTAAATATACATATGATTACAAATTTATTGAAATGAAATACTTTTACTGAATTTAAATGTACTGGAAATTTTTAATATTAATTAAGAAAATATATTTTCTTTCATTTTGTACTTCTAATTATCTCTCTCTCTCTTCATATATATATATATATATATATATATATATATATATATATATATATATATATATATATATATATATATATATGGAAACAGGATCTACTGTTTCAAGTCCTGAACTGATTAATAATAATAATAATTTCAATGGACATTCGAAAATTCAATAAAAATTCAGGTGAAATTTGTGGTAGCGAGTACGGATATAATGAGCTATTGGTTATAGCGAAAAAATGTTTATAACGATTCCCGTTCATCCTTGCATCCTTACTAATATTCTTTTTTATACTGAACTCGTTTCACAGATATTTTGAATAAATTTTGTCTGTTTTAAGAGCTTAATTGTACGGAAAACTGGCTGTAAATTCTGTTTATGTGTATTTTTATACATAAATGTCATTTTAGCAACAATCATGTCAGTCACATATCTTTATTTACACGATTTTAATGTAGATTTTCAAGACATATTTTTACATATCCGATAAATATATTTTTTATGTTGATTCTTTTGGATAAACTGATTCATTATATGAGAAATAAAAAAAAACCTAAACGTTTCTGAACAATATGTAAAGTCCACTTTTTCATTTTTTAATTTTTTTATTGAATAATCAATCGATATTAATTTTGATGATTTCAAAAATATCTGTAAAACAAGAATTCGAAAATTTCATGTACTATTACATAGTTCCTAGTTCAACTAGTGCATCACTGCTGGAATTTCCTACATAAACCATGAATGGTAGTGCATTCAACTTATTACTCACCATCTGTTAAACAAAGAATTGCAAGAACTATAATAATCGAAACAGTCGTACACACTGCCACATATGATTTTTTAAACATCGTCGAGAACAGAAAATAACTAAAACTCGAAAACTAATACATAACATGTTCTTTAAGTGTATATTTTTGAATCATACACAAATTATTGTTATCAATACGACATTTTTATATGTTGTTAATGAGCGCGGTAAGTCACCGTTATATCGGCGATAGAGAAAATAAGACGGTCAGACACGGAATTATACTTGTACTGAGATTTCTTCAACGAGGCGAGGTTATGTTTGCATTCAACTCTTACCACAGTTATGTTTCTGTTTAGGGGGGCACGCTGGTCCATGAATATGGATACACTCTTTATAAAGTACACTTGCACACACACCCACACGAAATATATATATATATATATATATATATATATAGAGAGAGAGAGAGAGAGAATGAAAGAGAGAGAAAAAGAGACGTTAATAATATAAAAATATTTTATGATTGATTTATTAATTTTCGTTCTTAGTTTTGTATTACTGTATTCTTTGGCACAAATATTTATTTAAAAGATCAAATTGTAAAAATTACCAGTAATTGTATTTTTAATCAATTGTCTGTATACTATACACACACACCAATATATATATATATATATATATATATATATATATATATATATATATGTCAAAAATTGTATGAGAATTTTATAATTTTTATAAAATTTCAATATATATATATATATATATATTTCAAGGGTGGACAACTTATTCGATCATAAGAGCCACATGTAATATTTTTTATACATTTTTGAATGTCCAAGAGTCTCACCCTCATCCGTCCCGAATTTGTTTTTATTGCATTCAGTCTTAATTAACAGAATTGTTTCGTTTCATATTTTTTTAAAGGATTGTCCGTGACCGCAGAGCCACCTCAAATAACAGTTTGGACACATAATGCATATGGATGTTTGAAAAGACAATATGAATTACCCGTTTATATATAAAATATTCTAATGTTGGTACATACTATACTACTATCGATCATTAATGTAAAAGTTTAGGGAAAATGGCAATGGAACACAATATTGTTTTGGGAGCCGCACAGAGTAGCTTTGGGAATCGCAGTTTGCCCACGTTGATATATATATATATATATATATATATATATATATATATATATATATATATATATATATAATTGGTCTGGTAAGAAACATAATTTATTGTCGCTAGAGTTCTCTAATCAAACGGTTTTCTATCTTTGAAGTCAAAAAAGTTACAAACTACTCTCAGATCAAATGAATAAGCACGAGTATGAACTTCATGTACAATATTTGGTTAAAGTTGACAGTGTCCTCCTTGGATCGAGTGTAGATTTTCTGCAGTAATAATAATTTAGTAAATCACTCAATTTATTATATAATTATAATAATTTAAAAAAAATTAGTAGCAATTTACTAAATTATTGTTACTCTTGTTTATATAGGTTTTTTTTTGTTAATTATTGAAATGTTTCTTAATTTAATTATTTAGACTAAATTAAAGGTACTTTTATCATTGTTTATTTTTTAAGTTTACTAATTACTAAACTTGAAAAAGTATTAGTAAATTTAAAATGGAAAATATTTAATGAAATAAAATAAATGTTTTCAACTGAATATATACATACATATTTACACACACACACATATATATATATATATATATATATATATATATATATACATATATATATATATATATATATATATATACATATATATATATATATATGTAACTACTTATCTATATCTATATGTATATATATATATATAAAGATATCCATAAATTTATTATTTTAGAGGGGCTTTTTTTACTTTTCATATTTTATAAGACTAGTATCTAACCTTGACTATCAGACAAACATTTCTTGTATTTCATACCTTCTCGGTGATTGTCGTGCATAGGTGTTTTATATATATATATATATATATATATATATATATATATATATATATATATATAAACACTTATTAAGTTATAAAAAAATATTTTTACTAATTTACATATTATATGATTTCTTTAAAATGTGTAAAAAAATGTATAAAAATTTAGTAATTAATTATTCTATTGGATTAAAATATTTTAGAATCATTTACTGAAAATATATCTTTATAAAATTTAAAATTAATGATGTTTTCAATTCAATAAAAATTGTAATCGGATAATCTAATGAGAAAAAGTTTATAGTTTCAGTGGAAAATACATATTCAGGTTGATAAAAATATATTGAAAATTAGCAACATCCCCTTTAGATAATTAATAATCATATATAAAACATAATTTTGTATATAAATATTGTTATATTTTAATACAGCATATGTTTACAATAAATCACGTTGGAAATCTCAATTTCATTTAATATTTTTCAATGGTTTTTAAAATGGAGCCAATGTTTGAAATAGACGGTTATTATCGTTTGAATGAAGTTGATAAAAATATTGGTCTAGCATTAAAAATGGTTCATAAAATATGTCAAGGAATAAAATCACAGCTTTTGAATAACACGTTTAAGAAGTGCATCAAAATACAGTTTTGACACTGTCTGAATCCATTTTCACAATTCTCTGTTTCTCCCAACAAATTGTTCAATAATTTGTTTTAATCAAAAATATTCAATGGATTATTATCACTTATCAGATTTGTCTGTACTTTGATGATATGAAGATGATGGCACCGTCATCGAAATGCATATAACTAAGAATCAAAAACGATCAGTAATGATTTCTTGAATATTTTTGACCAGAAAGATTTTATGGTTAATTAGCAAATATATTGTTTAATAAAATACTAGAATACTTTTTCGACTAAATATTAGACATATTTAAACATTAATTCCGATGATGTTCAGTATTAGACCTGACGTACAATTTTCAATAAAAAGTTTTATTAAAAATTGATATAATATTAATTTTTTTTAACACTAAATCGAATTGTTTAAATAATTTTGTCAGTTATAGAACTTAATATTATAGCGGTGACGAAGTTAAACGAATGCGAACACTTTTAAGTTGGATTCCTGTGTAAATTTCATTCCAAGAAGTAAAATAAATATTACTTTGTAAAGTGAAACCGAGAGCACGGTACAGGTAAACGTAGGTAAAACAAAGGCGATATACGAGTTCTTTATTCAGTCATTTGGCTAGTTGTAAAAGTCACTTACCTATTTTGTCTTAACGTTGCTGCCTCAATGTAAGAGAAAGTATTTTGATACTGCACTACAAAGTCGACGATATAGATTAACAGTATTTGTTAAAATTATTGACTTTGTATGGATTAATATTTATATATATATATATATATATATATATATATATATATATATATATTTATGGATACATGTACTTAAATATCTATTTGTTTATCTCTATATATAATTATAAAAACGTTTCACAAATGAATTATTTTTTTATAGCACAGTCCACAAAAAAGTTTCCTGATTAATAATATTCAATAACTAGTTATTGATCATTTTTGATTCTTTAATTGCAATGCCATAATATTCAGATCGCTAACGTACAGAGAAAAATAGAATTAATTTGTGAAAGTGGATTCAACCACAGTGTCAGAACTGTTTTGTGTTGTAAAGACGTCACAGACTTTTATTAAAATCAATAAAAAATCATAAAAACACATTGCATCATTAGAACTAGTTTGTTTCATTTCGAAACGGAATTTAGCACGGTAAATATTTGAATAAAATCAGAGGAATGCGTTGAACTTTTCTAAACTGCTCTATCAGATTATGCCGATGATTTATTTGAGGAACATCCGTTCCTATCCATACTCTAACACTAATAAACGTTGTGAGTTTTGGAATGGTTAGTTCATTGGTTTCATAGACAGGACTGCTGGTTCAGTATCTTTGGAGGTCTTTTCGTTCGTTTCCTCAACTCGTAGCTAACTGAGTTGTTGTTTCTTATTGATTATCAAGGATTATTTATAAGAAAATTAAAATAGATAAGAGGGAATTATTGATATTCATTTAAAAGAGAACTAGATCTTCAAACACGACAATATTTTCTATATGTTTGAATTCCAAAATATAATAGTTTTCGAGTGTCTAGAAATAGTTTCCCTTAATGATTGAGTTCTTCTCAATGCTTACTTTTCACTGGAATTGTTTTGTCGATATAGCTGTCGTTATGATAACTAAGTATGGATACCGAGACGAATGAAACAAAAACGGTACACAATACTTTAACTGTAAAGAAACCGAAAATAGTTAATAAATATATTAACTGTATTGTGTTGCGTTGGGATGACTGTTTATGTGTCGATAATGATGAAATGCAAGATATCGTTTACACTCTTCAAATAAATCGTTTTTTGAACGGATGGGAAACTATTTATTGGTAAAAATTGATTAATGTTTATAAATAACAACATTATGTTCATATTTTTTACTGGAACAGTGTTATTAAAAAAATAAAAGACACTTTTAAATATCTTGAAAGAGATATGGTGCGATGAAATGTAGAACTATTTAAGTAAAATATATCACATGGTGCGGAAATGTTATTATTTATGATTACTTCACATGAATGCTTTAATTTGAAGATTTGAAAACGAATTGGGTCTTGTCAAAAATTGAAGAAACGATTACAAGCAGTTCATAATTAAAAAAAAATATGTGTAACTGAATAGAAAATGATGAAACGTTTAATAAATGATTGAATAATTTGTGTAAAAAAATGTTACTTAAAACGTTATTTTTTTCGAAAATTTCGATCAGTTTCTGAAGTTTTCATGTATGTCGTCCAAATCCCTGTAAATATAAAATGTCTGTCAAAAGAACAAAAACATGTCAGTTCTATAAAAATGTTCAGATTTATTGCCTCGTTTGTTTTTATTTCATTTCATTGTGTTGTTTATATTACATGAAACTAAATACGTATCCTTGTCGTGGATAATTTAGAAAATTATTCGTAGGGGTTCTTCTACTAATTATGAAGTACGTAATTTGTCTCCAGGCGTTTGCTATCAATTTAGATTGAGTGCTGAATATAAAAAAGATGAAACGAACGTTCCTCCATGTGATAAGAGTTGGAGTGAAGCTGTGCGTGTAAATACGTTAGAGTCTACGCCACCTACTTCTTATTTATTTCGTGCACTTCGTTTGAATAAAATTCCGACAGTGAAAAGAATAATAAAAGAAAGGTACACGAATTATTGTAACTATCGAAAGTTTCCTCATGAACAGTTAATTATGATGTCTGTTGTTACAAGTATAATATTATAAGTAGTCGTTTTAAATAGATTTCTTATTCGCAATTCAGTTATAATACTGTGGTTAAATTCAGTTTCACAAATTAATTATTTTTTTCATCCGAATCATGGTGCTCTGATAATGAAGCCATCGGTATCGAAATACGCATAAGCAACAATTAAAAATGATTTATTGAACATTTTCGACTTGAAAAACTTGTTTATGGTTTTTGGGATGAAAAAGAATTGAATTGTGAAAACAATAGTATATAATTCCATATTAAAGATATATATGTTTTTTTTTGTACCTATGATTTCTTTTATGTATTGTTTTGATGGTCTTAAGACTCGCACGAGTTTTTTCTTCTATGATTAGTTTTAGTTTTTGTGCCATTTTTAGGTAACAGTTGATCAACTGCTACCTAACAATTGTACAAGAACCAGTGATAAAACTCGTGTGGTTTATAAGGACCAAGTCTATTAGGACAACACCTTTCATATTAATCGATTTATAAATAAAATTTTTTTCTGAACTGATTGACATTAAATGGATGTAGTAGTATTAAATTCTTATGAAAACATTTTTAAGTATTTCGATTTTTGGAAATTCTCTCATTGATTTTTCACATAAATTGTATTTTACAACTGACGATTGTTGTCTTTAAAGGCCGAACATGATAGATATTGCCGACAAGGAAGGAAAAACACCACTGTTGTCTTGTGTACTCGGTAATGATATACAAATGGTTCAGTTAGTTTTAAATCTTGGCGCCGATGTAGAGAGTCCACACTTTTTAACCAGAAGAACTGCTCTGATGTCTTCTATACTGTACGGATATTTACATATAGCCAAGGTGTTATTAGAGAGAGGGGCTGATGTTAATTACAAGGACATTAATCGATTCACACCTTTACATTATGCCGTCGACACGAACGATGTGGAATGTGTGGAGTTTGTTTTGAAAAATGGCGGCGATATTAATGTGCAGGACAGTAAAGGATGGACACCTCTTATGAGAGCAGGTACAGACAGTTGTAATAGTCATTATGTATACCCGTATTATTATTTATGAGTACGATAATTTCATTTTTATGTTTCTAATTGGTTAATATTATTATTTTTCGTTTATAAATTCTTTTGTCACCCCACAAACCTTATTTTTTTTCTGGTCAAATATGTTCAATAAATCATTATTGATCATTTTTGATTGTTGTTTATGCGCAATTCAATGACGATGGTATCATCTGCAGAGCACAAAGGTACATATATTATTATTATTTTTACGATAAAAATTAGTTATGAAAATATTTCACAGCTTGAATTCATCTAAAAGTTTTTATTCATTTTATAAAGTTGTCCAAATATGAAAAGATGCGGATAGGGGTAGTTTTCTCTTGATATTTCCGACCGATTCTCTCTCTCTCTCTCTATATATATATACATATAAATAAATGAAGGGAAAGAGAGAGAGAGAGGGACTTTATAATTATGAAGTATGTTCAAGTGATACAATTGCTAAGACAATGTGACCGAGTACCGAAATGACTTTCATTTAATGAATTATTTTTTCTACTTTAAATGTGTTATTTTCATTTCAGTTATGATTGCGTTCTATATTTGTTTAATAATTAATTTTCGTTCCTGAGTTTAAAAAATACTGTCTATGAAAACATTACAGAAATATTCAAGATTAGTTTTGATGTCTCTTAAAATCCTATTTTGTTCCATTAGGTTTTACATTTAATTTTGTATTGTATTTATGAAAAATTTACATAATTCGATAAACATAAATAAGAATTGTATTACATAATTTCTGTATTATTATAGATTTTTAAAATATTAAATTATTTTGCAGTGATTCTAAACTGCAATATGCATATAATTTATATTTTGTTGAAACATAAAAGTGACATAACTTTAAAGGATAAAAATGGATTTACTTGTTTAGATTTATCAAAATTGAACAAGAATGATCAACTGATAGACTTGTTTTCAAAACCTACAATAGAGATCACTTATTGCAATTAAAAAAATGATTTGTAAAATTGCTAATTTTTTTCCAGATGTTATTTTGTTATTATAAAAATATATGCTTTTAAGAATTAAACCGTTTTAATTCAACCTTTTGACATGAACCTTTTTTTGATTTACACAAATGAATTCTTTCCTCACCCTCATAAATCACAGAGAATGAAAATGACAACAAAAAGAGCTCGGACTAAGAGTACTGTATTAAATGTCGGACTTTTAAATTCGATTTCGGATGTATCGTTATTCAAAATTTCACAAATGATTGAAATAATCAGTGAATATGAATTAAAAGTTTGTAAGTTCACTAATTTTATATATTGATTGTGATTTAGATTAGAGTTCTATTTCTTGCTTCTGATGCCATATTTCAAGGTATTTTTTTATTTATTACAATAAAAGACATTTGTACATATATAACTGATTTATTTTTCAAGATAAGATCATAATTGACGCAGTGAAATAAAAAAATGAATACAATCATATAATTACAATGACGATAGTAACAAGTTATATTTTATATAAAAGAAAATATAATTTGGGTTAAATTGTACTAGGTGAAACAATAGAATATTTGATTATAGATCAGATCAAAATAACTTGTGTAATTGATAAAAACGTTATTTAATCAACCTTTAAGGTACAAAATCATTTTCAGTATCTGTTTTGTTTGAAAGTATCTTTGTGTATGTATGTATATATACACAATAAATTTCGATATTTTATATATAAACAATATATATTTATTTAGTATGCAAACAATCACATTTTTAAATACGTACATTTATTAAAAAAACGTCTCGTACAATAAAGGTTAAGTAAATAGAGAGAATCATGGCAATCATAGTAAAATCAAAATTGGTGGGTTAGACAAATTAAATTTATGTAGCAGGAAAATTATCACATGACTAAATGCCTTAAAAGACTGGTTGATGCCAAACAATTTTTCCACTCAAACAACCAGTGACTAAAAGGAAATGTTTTGGACTAAACTTTGAACTAACTACTATGTCAGAATGGCAAACGTTTGTTCCGACTTCATAAAGTTTTACCGGACCATTTTCAGGTACACAAGTCGATAGTTCATGACACTGTGGAGAAAATGCTAATAGCCGTATTCCATAACCGAACGGTGAACAAATCACCCGTCCGTCCGGCGAGAAACATAATTCTTTGATTAATCCTTTACCAACGTTCGGTTCATCGATGAAATGTGTCAGTCGTTTAATATTCTTGTAAATATTCGTGGCTTTGTTTTTGTTTTTCGTTAGTTTCTTCCTTTGAACGGGCGACTGAGAACTACTAGTCGAACTCGACGGTTGATCGTTCGGGTCACTCTCGTCGTCCCTGTTGTACTCTGAATTATTTTGTGGTCCGAGAATTCCAGTCACGGTACTGGATATTCTTTGCATGTTGTTAAAGTTGAAATGTCCCTCCGGATTACGGTTTACGTATTCTCTTCGGATTCGTGCCTCTCTGATTGCAATAAGTGCTTCCCAAACATCTGCTGTCGTGACTGTGAGATCTAGATTGTTTCTTCTGCTGCCATTAGACGATCTACTGTTTGATGAATTTCCACTTTCTAAAGGAAGTATCGTAGCTCTTGATTCACTATCTATGTGTAGTGTTGAACCTGAAGGACTTGGTCTAACAGGACTTTCTTCAGTCTCTATTTGAAATTCATCGAATTCTTTTGCAGTCTTTTCTTGGATATCATGTACACAGGTCCACTGAAAATAAGTAAATAGATGTATATATTTCTTTATATATTTTTGTGTGATTTTTAGACAAAGTGCATACCGTGACTCATTACACAATGTAACTTATTTATTACACTGGTTAATTTAATAACATATTTCCTTGCCATTTAAATACCGAATTATATTAAAATAAAAAAAATTAATAAGGAAAAAAACTACAATATTCATCGACATACCTCCGAGTTTTCATCGTTGCTCACATTACGGGACAAACAACACCAACCCATGGGGTGAATTTGTAAAGAACCGATAACTTCGGCTTCATTTCCAGGTGGAAAATCTGTAATAAATTCTACTCTATTTGAAGTACGTTTAGGTGAGAATAAATGACTAAATGATGTCGCTACAGGAATGACTTGTTGACTAAGTTGCATCAAACGATACATGTTGGGCTGAAATAAGAATAAAATAACCAGATTAATAATAAAAAAAGTAGAAACGTTCTTCAAAATAGTATGCTTTTTTAAAACTGAAATTACCTTAAAACCTTGTAAATCATGTGCCAATGTTTTAAGATTGAGATCATGTATTATTATTAAGTATCCACCAGTTGTACAGATAACCATTTTTTCAGCATTCGGTGAAAGTCGTGTTCTCATTAGACCATTCGTGTGGAATACCCTCTTATACGTGAGACTATTTTCTGTATAACAATTTATATCCCACGTGTAAATGCTTCCATCAAACCCTGATGATATAAGTAAGTCATCTTTTGCTGAATATTCAATGTTTTTCACCTACAAATCATTTTATACAATTAGAAATTAATTAATTGGACATAATTATTATTTTTTACCCAATTTGAGTGCCCTTGAAGATTTTTAGTTTTGTATTTCAAATTTCTAGCATCCCAAAGTGCAACTGTACTATCATCAGAGCAGGAAGCAAACGTTCTTGAATCAAGGAACCTGATAATATAAAAAAGCAAAATAAAAGTTACGAACAGATGACACATTAGTTCATTTGTAATGTCTAAATTAGAAAAAGTTAACTTGGAATTCTAGAGATATAATGTTGGATGTTTTACCTGACACCGTTTACAGAATCTGTATGAGCATTATCAACAGTGGTAATTAATTGTCTACTTATGGGATCGAACATTAATATCGACTTTTTTTCACATGCTGCAACTAATAAAGACCTAAAACCGAATATTTCATTCATTATACGTACATAAAGTTGAACAATTTGATTTTAAAATTACCCATCTTGCGAAAACTCCAAATTGTAGACACCGCCGTGTATTTTATTCGTCATAAGTTGATTGTGATCCCAAGAGCTACATGGTAAGAGACTAGAATATAACTTTTCATTGAGTCGATCTTCAAAATCGATTCGCTGTTTTTGCCCGAGTTCCCGTTCATGAAGCCAAGACGTGTTTGTAAAACGCGACCGAGATTTAAATTTTGTCATTTCAAGCGGTAATAGTAGCACAGTATGCAAATACAATAACTTCTTTTTTATTTCACTATTTCTTATAAAATTGCAATGCGGAACGAATAAAGTTTTTGTCTTTTTTTTGTTACTATAACCTTCAAATTTTGACTGTCACACACGTCATTGTAAGTCGATTGACGTAAACGTATTCCGGTATTTAAATATTACGAAGTCCGCGTAAATCCAGTAAAATTGTTACAAACAAAACTAAAATTTTCTTTAATCCAGTGACGTCGTTTATTCAATACTTCGAAGTTACAATAATCATTATATAGATGGACATGTGATGTTTAGTTTCTGGTCGAATTGCAATTCAAGCCCGGCCATAAATATTTTAAAACGAGGAGAGCTAACACTATAAGCATTGTATTGAATTTTACAATCAATGTACCTTCAGAACATAAGCGTAATATTTTTAAAATTAATTTCAATGATGCTTCCTCGTAAAGAATAATAGTTTACAGATAAGAAATTAAAATAGGCTATAAGTAATTTAAAAACTTGATAAGGAACATTTTATTATGTTTGGGATATAGATTCATTTGTGAAAGTGAATTTAACAAATGTTAAACGAGAGTCTTTTATCTATGTGTTAAACTATAATTAAAAAATATTCTTCATTCATAGTTGATGTTAACCTTCTTAAAATATATATATATATATATATATATATATATATATATATATATATATATATATATATATATATATATATATATATAAGTTAATGTGTATAATGCGATAATTATATGCAATAACAGGTATTCATATATGATGATTGCTTATATTGATAAACATTTGCAATATCTGATTAGAATTAATTACATGTACAGTTAAATAAGTATAAATATCGATTATTCTTATCAACAATTTTACAACATTTATCAACAATTATTGAGAAATTCCTGCAGAATAATTTGATAATCATGTATGAGTGATATACACTCCGATGTCATCTTTTTCGATTACAGTGTTATGTTTGGTTAGGATAGATAGGAAGAGTTAGACTAGGTTAGCTCAATTTCCACTGTAATACTTTGATAAGAATACCTATCAGTTATTAAAATAGTTTCTAAAATAGTTTTCATTACATTTTGCTAATTACATTGTTCTTATTGACCAGGCGGACAATCAATTTAAAATACATAATGACTGGTCATTCGATTTAAAGTTAAGAATTTTCATCGCCACTAAATTAGATTGATCTTTCGCATATTGTTAATAGTTTTCGAGGAAATTTGTATTTTCTTTTTAAGATAAAGAACTTTTAGAAAATATCTTAGAACTGGTGAAAAAATGAATAAAAACTTTATGTAACAGGAAATGCGTTTATTATAGTAACAAAATATTTACAATTTTAATACTTACAATAAAAGATAAATGTTTAAAATATACGTATATGTTTTTCATGTACTTCTAATCCATAAAAATATGGCTATAATGAAAAAAAAAATCAAATGACTATTTGATAAAGTAACTACTTTTTATAAAATACTAATTATTACAGATAATATCTAATAATTAAAGTTCTTTTGCGAACATTTATATATTATTTCAGAAGGTACTGATGTGTGAAATTTAAATTATCGTTGATTATATATACATACATACATATATATATATATATATATATATATATATATATATATATATATATATATATATATATATAATTATAATTTTGATACTATTAGAGTGATTATTGAAAACGACAGGGGTAATATTAGTGATGCGTTCCATTTTACCGACGTTGATTTCGAATTGGTTTCTGTTGTATTTTGTTGTTGTGCCGTGTGTTCAGGAGTATGATGAGGCGCTCTTTTTTTCCTACTCTTCTCTGATTTATAAAGTCTTTGAGTTATTTCGGCGGCGAGTGTGTCTCTATTTTTGAGATTGTCGTTCTGTCTCAATTGTATCAACGACAGTTTAGTCGATTCTGGCGGTGTCCTGTTCGGGTCGAACTGCGGTCCGTTAGCGAATTTGATGTTTTGTTTGGAGTTGCGCAACTGCGGGATGGTCTCAGGCTGAATGTTTGCCGGAATCGGCGGAGGTAGTTCCCCTTTGAACGAGCCAAACTGGGGCGTTGCTCGAACGAGCTGCTCTGTATTGGAGAGACCTGACTTAGCGAAATTAGTTCTGGTCACAACGGGCGGCGATAGGTTTATGCTCGAAACGATTTTTCCATCGTACGTGACGATTGTACCGCTCGGAATTTTAATATCTGCCGGATGTTGCACCGTTCGGGATCGACTCTTACTTGTAGGCGGAAGATAGTACGTGTCGATTCGTTCCGCAGCCATCATGATCTCGTCCTCGTCCTGATTTTCAATCGCTGTCGAACGACCATTATCTGCGAAACTCGCGTTTTCTTCACGTGAAACAAATGGTTTATTAGACGTCGATCGGACGGGCGTTCGTTTTAAATTTATGTGGGTATCGAGTGTTTTTTGAGCGGTTTTGGAATCGGATGATGTTTTGTTACGGACGGATCGACGGTCGGGTGGAGAAGGAATGAACATCGGCTCAAAAGTTTCGATTGGCTGCAATGGAAACGCTTTTTTGTTTTCGTGCGTGCGGTCCGTTTTCGTGTAATCTATAATGCCAATAGTATCGGAAATGGATTCCATATCATCAACTTCTGAAATTCGGTCTTGGGCAACAGGAACTGGTTTGGATATAATTGGTTTGAAGCCTCCTTCTATGATAACGGATTCTGGATGGAAACCAGTGTTAATGGCCGGTCTCATGGTGGAGTAGGTTTTCCTAAAATCAGGTTGAATAGAAATCATTTTAGAAGGCGATAATATGGGATCTTCAGTCACTGTGTCGTCGTCGGTTTTTTTTTGTTCGTTCGATGACACTTCTGTCGTGGTCGATTTTTGTGTCTGAAAGATAATGGTATTTGTTTTTGTGTCGGGCGGTATCGAGTTAAAGTCTTGTGTTTTCGTATTCAGCGTGTTTTTGTCAGAGATCAAAAATGTACTCATCAGTTTACTCGTAGTCGAAGGAAATATAAATCTATTGAGTGTATCTGACGAAGTTACCGAGTCGTCGATAACCGGAAACGAGTTCGACTGGTCATTGTTCAAGGAAGCGAATTTGCTGTTTTGGAACATATGAAGTATTGGGATATTTTTAAACGTTTCTGTCGCCGAGTGAGTAAAATTCGATTTGTTATTAGTCTGCGGATTGTTAATAAATTTTCGCGGCGGGATGTTCCAGTTCAGTCTGGTCATCTGTGACTGTGGCTTCATGTAAATCGGACCGTTGTTAGTTTTGAACGAGATCGCGGGAGTGGGTTTCATGAATATCGGTTTACCACTGGAATGTTTTGGGGGAAACTGTGTCACAGGTCTTAATATAGTGGCCATCGGTATCGGTCGTTTGTTCATTGTCGGTCGATAATACGGTTTCTTGACGAACATGCTAGGGTTAATGAAAGGAGGTCTGATAGGAAAAGGTCTGTTAGTAATTCCATATCTTGTAGTAAAGACGTGCGGATGTTTATGCATTAACAGTGGTCTTATGTTAAAGTTCATATCGTTGCTCGGTCTTCGAAACGATATCTGATTATTGTTTAGTCCTTGTGGGAAATTCGATATGGATGCGTACCTCAAAAGAGATAGCGGCGGTTGCGTCTCTTTATCGGGCATGTTTATTGGTTCTGTCGCGACACGCTTGCCGTCGTCGTGTAGAAATGTGTTTTTTTCTACGGTGGCGACAGTGGAAGCACTACTAATAGTAGTAGAGGGGAAAACGAATGATTCCGGCGAAGCGTCCTCCGACGAAGGAGTTGGCGACGGAAGTGTCGTGAATTGTTCTAATGTGATAATTTCCGGCTGTTCCGACGGATCTAAAAGTTTAATATTGCTCCGCGACGAATCGTTGTCTTTATTAACATCGTACGCTTCTGGAGTAGATGTCGGCGGTCGAGTTAAATCTCTGGCTACGTCTAATTGGCTAGGTATGAAACTGAGTTCGGCTGAATGACGAAAAAGGACATCTGTATTCGCGGCCGTCGGTTGATTTGTAGGTACATTCTGATCGTGTGTGTAAACTGGGTTCATGTTATAAATGTCTTTGTTTTGTGTCGAGAATGATATATCGTTCGGTTTTACTCTACGTTCTAATAGTATCGAAGGGCTTGCTTCGAAATCATCACTAAAATCACCTGTTTGCGACGCTTTAAAAGACTGTGGCGGATTTTCTACAGACGGTACGAGCTCGCTTCCCGCTGCTGTTATATCGCACGAGTCTAGGACATTGATCTTCCAGCCGAGGTAGCGATGAGACCAGCACTGCGATTAGAAAGTACACAGAACGTTTTCATTTCGTTATCGTTACTCAATTCATTCGTAACTCACCTGATAGTAAACAGTGTCAGGCGTGTTTTTGTCCGGCGTCCACGTGACGACTCCTGGTTCGCCATCGTCGCACACGAGTTCCAAAGTGCGTTGGTAACCACCGAAAGATGCAAAATCTTCAGGATACGCATCTCCTTTAGGTGTCCAGTGACAAAGACGTCCAGTGCCCGTTGGTAATAGGTCACCTGCGCGGGTGCTGGTAGCTCCGGCGAAAATGCGCACTTTCTACGGTAAAAATGTAGATGTGAACAGGTGTGATTCGCGTATTCGAAAGACGTTCATCATTTGAACGCATTGAAAAAATCGACCACTCTAAAGTTTCATCTGATAATTTTGAGATCTAATCGAAATCAGAATTCGCATTCATACGTACCGATTTCTCTTCGGGAGTCTTGTGTTCATATCCACCAACAGAATCGTCTGTGATATAAAATGGATGATATCTGGCCGGCACCTCTGGATTTAAACCGCCTTCTACAACGAACGTGTACGTCTTTCCTCTGACAACGTTGATTTCAGGAATTAAAAGTCCATTTATGTACCATGAAATCCCCCAACCAACATGACCTGAAAATAAATAGATCAATTGTTTTTCTGTTAGTTTAATTTGAATTTAAGACCAAAAGATATTATACGAATAATGAATAAAATAAAAATATCTAAAGATAATCATATTTTGTTACTATTTGAAATGTCAATTGGTTTTTGAAATTGATTATTTAAAAAAGGACAGTGATAAAATCTGGTTTATCAAAAAAAAAAATCAAAAAGAAAAAAATCAGTCTGCGAAGGCTGCTGCAATCTTCTAACAAATACCTGTGATTGCCGAATATCCTTTTTTCCCTCCGGTCGGTCCCATCTGTGCATAAAACACACCGTCTTCCGGTTCATAGCACTGGATTGCAGGTATGTCCCAAGCGTCCCTGTCGGCTACCGCTTTCGGTGTCGGGACAGTTCGGGGTGCGCTCGTAGTAGTCCTTTGACGTCTCTCGCTACTCCTCGTGTTCCCACGATTCGACGACCCTCTTCTCGGCGTCACGGCAACTTTCTCTTCCGTATCAATGAAATCCTCGAATCGTCCACCACTTCGGGACGGAATAGCCGGCGACGAATCGATCGGTATTGGGTTTGAAATCGATGCAGGCCTATCGGTTTCGGGCATCGGGCAGTTCCACTTCGGCTGCCGGCCAAAGTCTAATAGATAATCAGTCTTCAGGTAATGGTTATGGAACGATACTTCGTTTCGTTGATTGAGCGGACCGATTGCCCAAATGATCGCTTGTGGTTTGTTGATTAGAATTTGTCTGTCGAGAACGTCGGCCGCTTTTAATGTCCGTTGATATGTCACAATTGAATAACCGTTCACCATTGCAGCGTTCAGGAGGCGAACACTGTTCGTGTTTTCCTAATGAAGAAGATACATTTTTTTAAAAAAATGTGTTAAAATTAGTAGAGAGATTTTAGATGGTAAAATTCCATTGTTGTTACAAAACTAGTCCGTTATGATGCCTACTTTTGCCATATTAATAAATAGTAAATCTATCTTTACATATATATATATATATATATATATATATATATATATATATATATATATATATATATATATATATATATATACTATAAAAACAAATTGTATATTGGAAGAGAAGTGAGAGAATTCATTATTGAAATCATTGCATGGAATGATATCGCAATATTCTTAAACACAATTTCATAAGACACGAGGCAGCGCAAACGGTAACATGTGCCCGCTTGCGTGCGCTTGTATGCACGTCCATATACCATGATATTTTCATCCGGACATGATCCTCTTTTACCGGCACACTGGGCTTTTGCGTCGAGGTAGTAATCAATAGCGTATCCTTTCAGCGATGTCTTGTCAACCCAAGCCACAACAACGTCACCTCCGACCATCACACTCTTCTTGTCGTCTCCAGAGACACCGAAAGACATGTATTCGCCATCATCTGTAACACACATTTATCAGAATTATTCGAAATGTTAATTGGCGACCGTGATTAGTTTTTAAGATTTTGATTGAGGAATACTTATTATATTTACTTCCTTCATTTGATATATACATATATATATATATATACATATACATACATGCATATATATATATATATATATATATATATATATATATATATATATATATATATATATATATACACATATATACGGAGAGAGAATATTAATTTGCTTTTCATTAATTATAATACATTTTATTATTATAATTTTATACATAACTAGTCTACTTTACGGTTTATCAATTTTCTTTTACATTTTTTTAGTTCGGATTGATTTTTCAAATGTATACATACATATATAAATATATATATATATATATATATATACATATATACGGAGAGAGAATATTAATTTTCTTTTCATTAATAATAATACATTTTATTATTATAATTTTATACATAACTAGTCCACTTTACGGTTTATCAATTTTCTTTTACATTTTTTTAGTTTGGATTGATTTTTCAAATGTATACATATATATATATATATATATATATATATATATATATATATATGTATATATATATATATAGAAAGAGAGAGAGAGAATATTAATTTTCTTTTCATTAATAATAATACATTTTATTATTATACTTTTATACATAACTAGTCCACTTTACGGTTTATCAATTTTCTTTTACATTTGTTTAGTTTGGATTGATTTTTCAAATGTATACATATATATATATATATATGTATATATATATATATATATATATATATATATATATATATATATATATATAATTATTTTTATTGTGTTAATTAAAAAAACTGATTCAAACGCAAGAAATCCAACAAGAAAAATTCTGCAATAGTATGGGAAATTATGATAAATATGTTGTATTTATTATATTGGAAAACATACATCACAAACAGATTCTATTCTAGAATCGTTATTGTTGATTAGAAGTTGTGTAAAAAGTCAACATTTCTTTTCCTTTAATTCCGATCAAATAACAGTAGAAACAATAATATACAATACAGTATTATCGGTTTCACAGATACTTAATCTCTCATGAATGGATTTTCTTAACATATATTTTTTCCTGACCGCCAATGTTCAGCCAATCGTTATTGATATTTTTTTATCCGTGTCTATAAGATAACATTTTCGTCCGAGCACTTAGCAATTAATAAACGTTAATTGAAAAACGATTGAATAATTAAAACATTATTTATCAATGCTCGTTTGCTGTAGGAGTGAAAGTGATGAATTTCACTCTGCATCGTTCGTGACCTACACGTAATAGTTCAACAATAGAATATTATGTAGACACAAGTTTCTTGTTTCTATCTAGTTTGAAAATATGTCTCTTCCTCTATCGAAATTATGATTGTGTATTTATGCGACTAATATACATATATATGTATGTGTATATATATATATATACATATATATATATATATATATATATATATATATATATATATATATATATATATATATATATTAGGTTGGTGCAAAAATAATTACGGTTTTTATGTATCGAGTATAAAGAAGCATATATTAGTTAAAAATTATATTTATTAATCGAAACACACATTTGTTTCCCAGCGGGAGACAATTTTGTTTATTCCTACAAGATAGAATTCTGGAGTTCTGGAATTAACTAAATCATAGAAGACGCTTTGAGCCGATGCTTAATCTGAAGTGAAGGTTTTCAAACCTTCTCTTGTAGGCAATCACTCGAATGTTTAAAAAAATGACAATCTGTCGGACACAAGTCCGGAGAAAAAGGCGGGGCGAGGCAACGTCTTATAACCGAGTTCGCTTATATTTTTTTTAAAGTCATTTGTGAGACATGTGGTCGGGCGTTGTCATAATTAGTCGTCTCCGATTGATGGCCCGGTAAACGATGCAACTTCTCATCCATCTTTTCAATTTCCTGACAATATTTCTCTGCTGTTATTGTTTCACCAGGATTTAAGAAGTTGTAGCGAATGATGCCGCTTGCCGATCACCGAACAGTGACCATAATCTTTTTTTCATGAAACTTCAACGATACAAAATAATGAAAACAACAGACACAAGCTGAAATCATTAGTGCAATTTTTATTATCTTCAATTACGTATCACATGATTATAACAACGGCAAGTAGAAAAGTCGGCGCCAAACTTAAAAATGATAAAAACCGCAATTATTTTTGCACCAATCTTATATATATATATATATATATTATATATATATATATATATATATATGTGTATAGTGTATGTGTGTATGTAAATAATCAAAAAATAATTTCAATTGATTCGATTTGCTTTAAAATGTCGATCAAAATTTCGGAGTAACTCTTCTTGCCAATCCATATAAATGAATTGGTTGTAATAAAATAATCATACATGTATGCGTGTGATCAATGATAAGTTGCCTTTCACTTGATCAACATCAGTTTGTTAGTTGTAAAAGTTTGTTAACATGTATTAATGCTGTACATGATTAATATTTATTTTGTAGAAAGAAATCCTTGTTAGTGTGTATGAACATTACTATACATACATATATATATATATATATATATATATATATATATATATATATATATATATATATATATAAATTAACCGGAGGAGAATGGAACAAATGGTTTTAAGAAAGAGAAAATTGTTCGTTAGTTTTTCTTTATTTTTATTAATATTGACATATACTTATGAAGATTTACACATACACGTCTCATGTTTTGGATTTAATTTGTATTAAAACATGTTTTTTCAGTTTCTAATACATAATTTCTAATAGGTAATAAATCATCCGTTCTTTAATTCACTAATAAAGTAAATAACCGTAGAAGTGATTTCCTTGTATGCATTGAAAGTTGCCAATTGAAATAGTTTGAAATAAAGTTCTTACATGAGTTTACAGAAACCATTGTTTTAATAATAATCAGATCAAAAGTATTTCTTCATATAATTACCATCGTTGCTTTTAAAGAACGTTGAATGTTATTCTGACAGCACAGGTTTTTTTTTCTTGTAAATCTATTGTGTATTAAGGAGAAATTTAAAAAAATTCCAAACGTTTCTTTTTCGCAGATATTCTTTACTACTTTGTTATTTGGATCAAGATTGTGAAACAGTGTTTAGCACGTTCGCTACAATGACATTTCTTAAACATTGTACCATATTTTCCAACCATTTTAATGTGTTTTCAAATATTTTCAGTTAGGATTCATTTAAAAAACACTGAACTCTCATAAATGATTTTTGTGTTTTCCAATCGACTGTTAATTTTCAATATTGATTAAAAAAAAACAACGATTGCTAACATAAAATCTCTTCTTTTCTGCGTTTCTCTATCAAATACCGTTAAGTATTATTTTATCTTAGACTGGAGATTGTGACAAAAATTGGTATTGATTTAGGTCAATGTCGGTTCATTAGAGTACCACACTTTTTACTTTATTTATATTGCTAAATTTCTGCACATTTGTTTAAACTTTTCCTCGATATTCTTTTATTACATAAGTCTAGACGTTTTGCTATTCACGTCATTTAAGTCTTATCGAAGTGAAACAATGTTTGACAGTAGTTGAGCAATTTGGATTTATCCATTTCTGTTAAATTTAATTTCAATAAGGAATTTGTATTAGTTATTTCTAATGACTCGTTTTTGGCATAAAAAGATAATTGAATGTAATTTCATTCCAATATTTAATAATTTCTTTAATATGTTTTCCTGGATGTATTTGTACTTTTGAATCGAATGTCCGTTCTCTAGTCTTAGTTTTTGCACGAGTGACATCGTCAGGTACATGTTGAAGATTGATTTCACTTCTGAATCATGTTCAATTTATGCATGTTCCAGATTGGACACGGTTTACAGTTTTCGAGTATAAAATAAAGGGTTGTTATTTGTGTTTATTAGTTCGTCGAATCTTCAGACAGATGTTGAAGACCGATCTAGATCTGAAAGATCAGTCTTCAACACCTATCTGAGGATGAAACTTGTGAGATGAAAGAACAGATACTTAGCTGATCTAAAAAAATCAAAGCTCACAGGACATTTTCAATAAGTTTATGTTTCGAATTAAAATATTTTCAGATGAAAACATTTTCTAACATATCTAGCTTCTAATACTGATAAATAAGCTGCTGCATCTCTATCCTACACTTACATTTAAAATATCTGTTTCTCATTTGTCGAGATGTACGAATTAATTTTAAAATAAATAAATATAACTTTTTATAAATAAATAAATTTTAATAGCAAATTCCACACTGTCGATATGTCTGTATGTATCAATCATCTTCCTTTTTAAATTATTCATTCCCCTCTAGATTAAAATTACTTGAAAATCTTTATCAGACTTTTTAACATCTCACTGAATTTATTTACTTTGACAAATGTGCTCAATCGAAATTTTTACAATATTTTCTTATTATTAATTTATTTTAGTGAAGATCCGAAAATACTAAATAAATTTACTTTTTTTCTAAAAAAAATATTAATTGATTGTTGAGATGCACGACTGTGTACATCCACAACACTCCATTTCGGTCAGTCTCGACGTACTGTTTCTAATTTATGTCTAATCGTTATAGAAAATTGACGCGCGTTTCGTAAACGGATATGACGAAAGAAGAATATGGAACGGAAATGTTTCAATGACAAAATTAAATTTCAAAAACTAGCAAGTGTGTGGAACGAACGCGGCGATATAAAAGTTTATGTCCATGCGAGCACAAATTATTTGTAAGGAATCTTATCTATTGCGTTCTGATAATTGTAATTAATTAATGTCAGTGATTTGATCTTAAAGAATTGAGATTATTGGATTCGTTTAGATAACGCTGTATTCTTGTGAAAGATTCAAATTAATTATTTTTTTTTAATGCGCTGTTTATTTTCAATGCCATCGAGAAAAACCAATCATGGATATTATGAAATCTCTTGTATAACTTTGTACTAAATATAGCTGAGAATTATTGCCGAGTTTGGAAAAAATATTGGTTTAAATATCAGGTTGGTGCAAAAATAATTGCGGTTTTTATTCTTTTTAAGTTCGGCGACCACTTTTCTAGTTATCGTTATCTTTTGTTAAAGTCATGTGATGCATCATTGTAAACCATGACATAAGCAATACTGATTTAAGTTTATGTCTATTGTTTTCATCCTTTACAATTGTTGGATATAACCTCTTAACTTAGTCATAGAAAAAAGAAAATCCGCGCGATTTTGTTGTATGAGTTCAAAATTGGGAAGTGAAGCATCATAACCTGTTCAAAATATCAAATTTGTTTTTGGTGAAGAGTCAATTAGTGGAACAGCTCAACACTTGTTTCAAAAATTTCGTAATGGAAACGACAGCCTTGATAATGAAGAAGGTCGTGGACGTCCTTCAACTATAAACAATAACGATTTGAGAACCATTATTGAAGTGGACCCACTTAAAACAACTCGAGAGGTGGCAGAAGAACTTAATGTTGATCGTTCAACAGTTACTCGATATTTAAACCTAATTGGAAGAACAAAAAAGCTGAATAAATGGGTGCCGTATGAACTAAACGAACATCAGGCGATTCTGCTCTGCGTTTCTTTTATGTAACAAAAATGATCGTTTTCTTGATCGCATTGTCACATGTGATAAACAGTGGATTCTCTACAATAATCGGAAACGTTTATAACGATGGTTAGATCGAAGAGAAGCACCAAAACAGTTTCTTAGCTTCATAAAAAAAATATGGTCACTATTTGGTGGTTAGATAGTGGCATAATTCACTACAACTTCTTAAATCCTGGTAAAACAATAGTAGCAGAAAAATATTGCCAGGAAATTGAAAAAAAAATCATGAGAAGTTGCATCCTTTACCAGGCCATCAATCGGTGAGGACCAATTCTTCTTCACGACAACGCCCGACCACATGTCTCACAAATGACTTTAAAAAAATAAGTGAACTCGGCTATGAAACCTTATCTCACCCACCATATTCTCTGGACCTGTCTCCGACAGATCATCATTTTTTTTAAAGATTTGTGTAATTTCGTACGAGAGAATTTTTCCAAAGATTAAGCACGAGCTCAAAGCGCTTTTGACGAATTCGTTAATCCCAGGACTCAAGAATTCCATCTTGTAGGAATAAACAAACTTGTTTCCCGGTGGTAAACAAATGTGTGCGCGCCAATGGTCTTTATTTCGATTAATAAATATAACTTTTAACTGATATATGCGCCTTTATACTCGATACGTAAAGACCGCAATTATTTTCTCACCGACCTAACGAATTTAGATTCATCAGAGTACAACACTTTTTCTTTTATACAAGTAGCGAAGTTCACACAAGAGTATATTAGTGTGTTAGAGATAGATATATTCAGAAATAATAATTATATTTAAAATTTACTTTTCATAAAACCGACTGAATTTCTGAAAATTCATTTAAATTGTAAAAAAGTCCGGTTGATTTTTTACTCTTTCTTGCTATGAAGTGTATTGTTGGATTGTTCTGCTGGTCCTCATCCGTTTATATCAGACAAGTTTTGTATTCTCCACAAGAGTGGCGAATGGACGGGCGATCTAAAAGGACGAACACAGGCAGGACAACGTGTAAACAGGATCGCAGGTATAAAAATATTCGATTTTTAAATGGTTGGCATTCGTTCCGACTTTTTGAAAATTTTTTCCGGACTCCATCTTTCAAACCATCCCTCATACCCACTTCTTGAAATACGACTCTCCGTTCAAAACCGGCTCAAAAGCCACGGCTAACGACTTCCTGAACTTCCATTCAACGCACAGCAATATGGCGTTGTGAATTTAATTTCAACACAATAAAATCATTTTTGATTTTGATTTGATTTAAATGGCCGAGAATAACAGATGCTGAAGGTATATTTTTTCAGTGGTTCCACAATCTAAGTCATGTCCTCACAAGATTACAATTTTTATCAAGTATCAGTGCAGTGATCATACATTTTATTGTTTTTTTTTTGCTTCCATGAAAGTGACGACACTATATGATTTGAAATCATTGTATTTATATAATAATTTTTTTTTCATAAATTATATTGCTTGAAATTATTTCCCGTAGCGAGTAACAGGTACTTTGTAATCGCGTGACAAATCGAAGAGAAAAACAACAATAAATAATAAGACATCGGATAAGAGAAAAAAAAAACAATACGCACGCCAACAACACAAACTCTATGCACATCTGTAATTAAGTAGTCGTACGCGAACTCAAATGCACATACGAATTGAACAGAACGAAATGAACATTGGAAAGAGCCGCGAGACACGACGATGCAAAAAACACATCATAAACGTTTCGCAAGAAGTCATCATAAAATATCTACGAGAACAAATTTAATTTCTCGTTCGTGACGTGTTTCGCAACAAGCGGCGCAGAAGTACGTCGTCGATGCGAAATAAATATATTTGCGGAATAAGTATTTCGAACAGAAGGGAAACACACACACACGGACACCTGCTCGTAGGAACGTCATTGTAACGTGTAACACTCACCCAATTTAGAAACTAGCTGCACGACGATGCTGTCGCCGGCTACTGCCCACCTCACTTCGAATGCAAGATCGTCGTTCAGTACCTCGCAGTTCAACTTCGACTGCAAGAAAACAAAAATACAATGTTAACGATTAACTGATGGTTTTTTCAATCTTTTCAGATTTATATTCGAAAGGTAGACTGCAATACAGAACACCTGTAAAAATACACACGGCCGACGCACCTCATACAGTTTAGTTATACAAAAACACATTGAATTAATTCAAAGCGATGCAATATTTTATACACTAAAATTATAAACAACACCTCCTCTAGAACATATGTAGACTGAGCATAAACTGGAATTAAAATCAATCTTCAACATCGATTCGATGATGGCACTCATACAAAACTAATAGTGGAGAGCATCAGACGTTTGCCTGATCCGAAATATAGAAGACCGAATGGATCACAAGTATAAAAACATACAATTATAATTGAGATCAATTAATTTGATATGGATGTAATTAGCAGCTTGAAGTACATTATACCAATGGACCAATCTTTTACATAAATTAATTACTCTTACACACCACAAATTGAAACCTCACTCAAAAAATTTGAAAGAGTGAACTGTTGGAGATGAGTTAACTCTCCCGTTTCGATGCAGTAAACTCAGTTGACAGAGTGTTTTTATTTGCAAATATCTGTCATGATATTTTTAATTATATTTCTTTACTTTATTGTAATACACAAATTATATTGATACTGATAGCTAGTGTAAGGATTGACCTTGATGTTAAACTAATTAAAAATCGTTCTATTCCTTCCTAAAAAGTAATTTTCATGAAAAATATTAATGGTAAATTGAGTTCACTGCATCGGTATAGAGAGTCTTATAAACGCACCGGGCTGAAAGAGTTAAACAAAGCCTATTTGATATAAGAAGTAGTGACAGATAGAAACATTCAATTTTAAGAGTTAGACATTTTTGTATTTTCGCGCTTTGATGATGAGGATGCATTTGTAATCGAAATGCGTACAAGCATTGAACGCAGAATGAGCAATAACGATTACTGAATATTTTTGATTAGAAATGTTTTTGTAGTTTACGGACAGAAAAAATAATTAATTTGTAAAAGTAATTTAGTCATAGTGTGTATTGAGGTTAATGATTGTATTGACAACTTAAACAGTTTTCAAATATATAATCTATAACTTGATAGAAAAAAAATCAAAAATGTATTGAAAATCTAAACGTGTTCGAAAAAATAAAATGTATTGGTAAGTATGCAATTCAAGTACACTATCTGGTGGCCGAATGGAAAACCAACACGTGTTTTCCATTAAAAAGTGATCTCCTTTATCTAAATTTAGTGTTAATAACTAGTTGATAACTGTAATGGGACGTGGTGTTTCTTACAAAAAAATAAAGTAAATTGTTCGGTCGTGTCTGTGAATGTTTAAATAAAACGTGCCAGAACAACAATGTACTTGTATTGTTCATTGAAACCGAACATAATTTGCCAAAATTGTTAGTAAACTTATCGATGAAAATATGTCAGTAATTGTCTACTAGTGATTGTTGTCCATATGTGAATATTTTTTTATCATTTTGTGCCGATTTTTTTCATGCGAAATTGATAAAACATTTGAGCTTGATACACAATAGATGAACTGTGATAGTTTTCTATATTTTCACGGTGAGTAATGTGTCTAAAATTAAATAAATGTTCTCTGTCAATATACTCTTTATTGTTTTGTTTTATACTATCGAACTTACAGATTTCTTGTATAGGTATTCTTAAATTTTGTATATTGTTATTATTTTGGAATTGATTTTGCTCTAAAATTTTATTTAGACAAAAAATCACATAAACTGAACGGATCCGTTGCTAAAATGCTAGATTTTATTTTTCCCTACTAGTTTTGCTTTCTTAATTTCCTGCTAAGAGGGAAAATATAATTCAGGCTCTTATCGGATTTCTCTTTCTCTCTCTCTATATATATATACATACATATATATATATATATATATATATATATATATATATATACATACATATATATATATATATATATATATATATATATATACATATAATATAAATTATTAATTATGATGATTGTAAGTAGAAGACTTTTCTCTGAATGTCGACACAGAAATTATTAAGAAAATATTATTTTTTAAAATTTTAAGTTTTTTGACAAAAAAATGTTTCTTAATATTTAACAAAAAACCAAATACCAGATTTTTCTATTTTTTACATTTATTTTACTATTTTAAAATTCAGTTATGATTCAACCACTAATCTGTATAATATTTTGCAAATGTCAGGAATCTATGATCCTCTTTACAAAAAAAATAGCATTTAAATCCTTATTGTGTCATTGGGACCTTCAATCATCTGTGTGCAAGAATTGATATCAAATAATTAATGGCTCATCATTCATCTCATATGAATTTTATGTTCAGATCAAAGACTGTTCTCAAAATGTACATTTCTTAAAATAATTATACTTTATTTTTTATTTTTTTTTTGTATTTTAAGTATTATTTATTCATAGTATGAAATTACTTTGATCCATTTTTGCATTCTAAGTACTTCAGTAAACAAAGAGTTAAATACAAAATGGTTAATGAAATTATTTTCTCTGTGTATGAAATCTTATTAGTTTTAAATAAATAAGTGAGTCGTTAATAATTTAACTGTGAGAGATGATAAGGTACAGTTTAAGCAAATAATGATATTAATTACAAAATTGTTTAATCATAAAATATTTTAGTAATTAAATATGAGATTTCTGCTATATACATATACATATATATACACATAGTTTGATTTTTAAATTAACCTTATACACAAAAGGGTGGAAATGTTTTTACATTAATTGCAATTTCAACAGAAAGTAATTTTCTGTTAGGTGCTTCTTTTTCAAATCATTTTCAATGAATTTCAGAAAAAATAATGTATCGTCATGCCTTAGAAAGGTAGATAAATTGTTATAAAATATATATATATATATATATATATATATATATATATATATATATATATATATATGTATATGTATAATATAGATAAAATTCAATTAAGAAACTATTTAATAGACATAGAAATGGTTTTTTAAAAAATGAATTTTAGTAAGTTTCTAATAAAAAGTATCTAAATAACGTGTGAGTGTTGATAATCAAAAGATCAACTTTTACCTTTTTACATATACACACACACACACATATATATATATATATATACATATACATATATATATATATATATATATATATATATATATATATATATATATATATATATATATATATAATTCAATTAAGGTACTATTTAATACACATAGAAATGGTTTCTTAAACAATGAATTTCAGTAAGCTTGTAATAAAAAAGTGTCTAAATAAGGTGTGTGTTGATAATCAAAGTATCAACTTTCACCCTTCCACACACACACACACACATATATATATATATATATATATATATATGTATATTTGTATAATATTAAATAATGTCTATATAATAAATGTTAATGCCCACTCGTTGAATAACGTAAACAAAAGCGCTCGACAGTCGTTGCATTTCAGAGACCGTTTCGTATAGAAGTGTACACAAAAATTTTTAACACCCTGTGGGTGGTGACGAAGCCTCGTTTCGTCTAGTAAATTGCACACACACACACACACATAAACATCGTGTGTCGCAATAGTTCAATAGCATTATTGACATTATGATTACGTTTACATAATATGTGGCATCGATTCGCATGATGTTTCCAAACATTATTTGTTTTTAATATATCCGGCCCACTGCTGCATCGCAATGTACTGTAAGAGTCGCACATCAATTAATTTCTTTGTTTGTTCTGTCTATTCCATTCTGATTTTCAACTGGTAGAGTTAAAAATAGTTTTAAAATGAAACACAGTAATATATATATATATATATATATATATATGTAACTCTATTATTGTTCTAGTGTTAAATTTCTAGACAGAAATTTCGTAACTGAATTTGATAATATTTTCGACCTGAATTAAAACAATAATAGAAAAAAGTATACTCTAAATAGATCGACGAAATTAATTAAAACATGATACATAGACGAACGAGTTACATCACTGACACATGTACGGACTTTTTTTATGATTAATGAGCAATTAATTGGACCTGTGTCAAAACAATAAAAAATATGGCCGGCGCGGACGTATTTGCATACGAAACGAAATGTATTTGGGACACGTGGGATTTAAATTGTAGATTAAAACTGTACCATTGTATTGAAAAAAAATTCCAAACCCACTTGTGCGGCATATCTGTACAATAATTTTTGCACTGTAGTTTTTGTTCACCTTTGCATAATCGAATGCGGCGGTGAAGTATCGTTTCGTAAATGTGGAATATAAAAAAATCTAAAGAAGACTGGACGTCTGATGTATGTTTGTGTAGGAGGAACTCTTAGAGAGCAATGATTTCAATATTGTATTGGTTTATCGTCTTATGCGTGGAGTGATCAAAATGCACAGCGAATGATTGAATATTCTTTTTTATTGATGTAAAATACAAATTGCAATTAGTTCCCCTTAAAATACTCCTCCCCACTTGCCACACAACTATTCCTGGTACTTTTCGAAAGAGTCCTTATTCACGAGTGCTTTTAATTGCACTGTCTTGATCTCCGGAATTGTCTGAAAACGCTTCTCTTTCATTAATATTTTCACTTAAGGGAAGAGTTAGAAGTCGCACGGTGGTAAATCTGGTGAATACAGTGGACAACGACATACTGTAATTTTTTCATCTGACAAAAATTGCTGCATTGGAAGCGATGTGTGGCAAGGAACGTTGTCATGATGAAAGATGAAACCGTCGACCCATTTCTTTGATCATTTTCTGCTCAAATCTGTTCGTAAACGTTGTAATACGCTCTTATAGTGTTCAGAGTTGACTTGTGTGCCTTTAGGTACAAACTCCGCTCGGACAATTCCTTCCAGATCGAAAAAAATAATCAACATCACCTTGATGTTGGATCTCGATTGTTGAGCTCTCTCTTCACACGGGGCGAGTCGGATGACTTGCAATCAGAACTCCGAACCTTGGTCAGGATCGTAACCATACACCCAAGACTCATCTCCAGCGATGACATTTCACAAAAAGTCCGAATCTAAAGTACGCAAATCGAACGAAATCGACATACGTTCTGCTTTTTGTTCAGGCATCAAAACATGCTGAACGAATTTCGTGCCCACACACCTCGTGTTCAAATTTGTCGCCGAAATGCTTCGAACCGAACTGTAAGAGATGTTCAGATCCACATAAATTTCTCGAATAGGTCAACCGTTTATTTGATCGAACCACTTCGCTGACTTTTTCAACTTTTTCGTCGGTTTTCGATGCTGAAGCGCGTTTCCCTTCATCCTCAGCCGACTCACTCAGCCGCTCCGAAATCGCTCGAACTATTTGTAAACCGTCTTAAGAACTACTGCAGCATCTCTAACACTAATGAATGAAATTTGAAACTGGATGTAATGTTCGATCATTGCTCGTGATTAATTTTTTTACGACAAGGTTAATAAACCTGTCATCACAAAATCGTACTTGAATTCTAACTGACTGACCCGAACAAATTGAAACTTGTTACATATTGCAAAGAGGGTTCAACGATTCAATTACAATAGGCAAGTTTTGATTATTTCTACTAGTTGGCAGCATTTACCATTGATTACTCCTCGTATATTTTTGATGAATTATATTAGTTATTAAGTTAAACAAAGAAAAAAGACATTCTCTATGATGAATATATATATATATATATATATATATATATATATATATATATATATATATATATATATATATATATATATTAAAATACAGTGTGAATCTCTTAAATAAATCTTAAGAAATTTCCTTTCGATGTTATTATGTAATTTTTCTTAGAAGTTTTTTTAGAATCGTTGAAATGTTTCCAAACATATGTGTGTGTGTATGGTTATTTGTTTGTATTGCGAGTGGTCGAATATACTTTTTAGTAAACATTTACTTCTGTTCGAGTAAATATTTATTGTTCTTGTGCTTGTAATTTTTTTGTAATGTAAAAAGTTGTGAACACCAGCAACTTATTAATGTATATATATATATATATATATATATATATATATATATATATATATTTATGCACACACATATACATAACACACACACACACACTAAAATAATCTTGACCTTGACCTTGAAAACTTTTACTGACAGTATTGCCTAATATAAATATATTTTTATAAAACCGTTATATTTCCATAGATTTTAATATGAATTTTATTTATTTAAATATATATATATATATATATATATATATATATATATATATATATATATATATATGTTTATATGTATGGATGTATGATAAATTGATTATTAATTAAATCACGTTTGAGTTTTCCGAATCAATTAAAATTCGTTTTAATAATGTCGTTCATAATCCGGTAATTTCTCAGTGTTACGTTTTCAATAACTGTTAAAGAGAATAAAGAGTTGTGTATTTTTTTTTCTTGTTTATTCCGAAGTATATTTTCATCTTTATCGAGATTTTTGACCTGTTATGTAAATTGTAAGTATTAGATACGAGAAACTAACTTGTTAATTAGCTTGATTATGTTGTTTTCCTGTCATTAGTTCTTTTGTTGGTCGAATAGGAATTCAAATAAAACAACTTGTCTTCTAAATAGCTATATATATATATTATTTTTAAATAAAGGCTTACATAATGCATACATTGTTTTTGCTAATGTTTTTACAGTACTTAACGTACTTTAGCTACAAAAAAATTTCTTACGAACTGAAAAATATTTTTGGCTATCTGTTCGGATAAAGTTGCACCATAGGAATGTACACGTTGAAAATAAGAATTTCCTTGCCTGTTTATCTATTTATACGTTCTCACTGTAAGATACTTTGAAATATAATTTAAAACTGCCATTTTCCGAACGAATCTGAAATTCCTTTCAATAAAAGTTTCAAACTTAAATCTACTAGGTTAGTAGAAATATGGGTTCAGGAAAGTATCATTCAAAAAATAACCCAAGGCCCACGGAGAGAATTAAACAATGGATATTTTATTCTAATAAATTAATTCTTTTTTCAATTCTAAAAAACATAAGCAGATATTTAGATTTTCGTGTACTTCGGAGCAATGAAGTTGATGGAATTGAGATCGAAACGCGTATATGTAGCAATAAAAAATGATTTATTGAAAAATTTTGCCCGGAAAAATGTTCTTGTGGTCTGTGACATGAAAAAAAAGTCATCTGTGAAAGTGAGTTTAACTAGTATTAGAATTGTACTGAAACGTTTAATTATTAAATGAAAATAACTGATTTTTAAAGACAACTCTTTCTTGTTTATCTTAATTTATTATTCAGTTCTTTTTTAATGATCAGCTGAATTAAATAGAAAAAACGAAACATAGAACTCGATAGAACTAGAACATTGGAGCTATTGATTTATTTCGATTCATTTTGTGGAATATTTGCGCATACATTCACACTTTTCAAACAGAAAAAATGAAACATTTATTTATCATGCTCGAATCAAGATTTAATAAAAAAACATTTTTTAGATAGATACATTTTAATTTTAAGAAAATTCGATGATTTATGTGTTAATAATGTACTTGATAGCTTTTTGTATTCAAATTATATCATTCTGATTTTTGATAGTCTTTACTGAAACAGATAAAACTTATAAATATTTGAAAGTGATGAATATTATATGTACTAAAAGTTTATGCTGAATGAATGAATTAATTTATGTTTTTATGATATATGTTTCTCAATTTAATTTGAATAGTTAAAAAAGTACACGTTAAAATATAATTCCTTATAAATAAATAAAAATATTGATGTGAAAGAAGATTACTTAATTAAAACACGATTGAAAATGTGAAAGTGAACAATTAACATGTATATATATATATAAATGTCAATGATGTTTAAAATTCCGGGGACAAATTCTTGTTTTTCTGCGGTTTTTCACGAAAAGCATGCCAATAATATCGATTGTAAATAAAGATAATTTCCAAATCGTACGAGCACAGTTCAAAGCTCCTTGTTTGTTTCGTTTTCATGTTTAATATTGCGGTATTTGTTTGTTTGTCGTCGGAGTTGTGCTTTTTGTATTTATGTTTCAGATTATGTGTACTGTAGCGATTTAAATAATAAAGTCCGTTTCGCGAACACAAAGTGTTATTATAAATTTGAAACAGTTACATTTTACTTAAATTTCATTTCGGACGATGATCGTGTTTTCTGTGCAGTTTAATTGTACGGTCGTTTTTGGGTCATGCGAACAATGGGAGGAGAATCAAATATAATTCCACGTATAATAATTATTAATTTTTTTATTTTATGTATTTTGATGTACAAAAAGAAATGAAAACATTTTTTTTAAAAAAAAAATAATCAACTGGCCGATTTCTCTTACCTTATTGTAACTGATTGTATGCGAAAGAATAAATATTGAATTATTTACAATGCAAGCGACTTTTTAAATAAAACGTGTTTGTCTATTTATACATA
>CM068320.1:37059146-37074146 GCA_034766995.1 Acanthacorydalis orientalis | reverse complement strand
AACATATAATATGCGATTGTTGTATAATCTATCCATATTTGTTAGAAGTAGACGCACGTATTTCAGTACATGTGTGTGTGTGTGTTTATGAGTAGGTGTTTATATATACCTATATATATATATATAAATATATATATATATATATATATATATATATATATATATATATGTATAAATACAGTAAAAGAGTTATGTAATGTTTGATGTTGATCTTTCATAAAACAGTCAGTAATTTAATAAAGAATAAAAGTAATTAAGTAATTTTAAAGGGGTACTGAAATTACTTAATTAAAAAAGCTACAGATATTTTGCTAAAATATATTTTTGGTAATGAATTTCGTACAGCATTGTATATGTTTTAATATTTTTTATCTTTTTCTCTTTCTCTCTCTCTCCATATATATATACATATATAAACGGTAAAAGAATTATACCATGTTTGGTGTTGATCTTTCATAAAACAATCAATAATTTAAAATAGAATAAAAAACGATATTGTATCAGGTTTGTTTCTTATTAAATAGAGAGTGAAAGTAATTTTAAAGCGGTATTAAAATTACTTAACTATAAAAGCTAAAGATTTTTTAATAAAAGATATTTTTAATAATGAATTTCGTACAGAATTGTACATGTTTTCATATTTTTCATCTCTTTCTCTCTCTCTCTATCTATCTATCTATCTATCTATCTATCTATCTATCTATATATATATATATATATATATATATATATATATATTCATAATGATACTTTACATATATTGATTTTATTTCAAAGAAATGTAAAAGAGTTTTCACAAATCAATTCTTCTTTCACCCCACAAACCGCACCGCTTTTCTCGATCAAAACTGATCGGCAATCGAAAATAATCAATAATAATTTATTGAATATGTCTGATCGAAAACAATGGCGTGGTTCGCGGGGTGAAAAAAAGAATTGATTTGCGAAAGTGTCAGAACTGTTGCGTTCAAACGAGGTACTGTTATGATTTCTCTCTTTCACAAATATATACTTTTTGCTCCCCCTCACGAACCATATACACTTTTTCTGTTCGAAAATGTTCAACAAACCATTATTTGTTTTTTGGTTTCAATTTTCATTTCGACGGCGATACTACCATCTTCAGGGCGTTAAGGTACAGACAAACCACTGAAAAAAAGATTTGGAATACTTTACGGTCCGTGGGGTGACAGAAGAATTCATTTGTGAAAGTGAATGTAATCACAATGTCAGACCTGGACTGATGTTAGGTTATATACGAATTTAATTATATCCATGATTTAATTTTGAACAATTACAGTTCGAATCACCGATACTAATTAATATCTAGGATCTTTCTTTCTATCATTTTATTATTTTTTGAATAGGACGATAGAAATGTAAATGAATGAACTTTTTATTAATTTAAAGACACTTACTTACTATATTTGACTCTAAATTTATTCATTATAAATTATTATATGCTCATTACCTCGAATATTTCAATATTGATCATATGTAGTTTTTTATTTATTTCATTTAAAATTCAAGAGAATTATTTTCTTTGTTGAATTTTATGCATAGTTCTATATTAATTATAAGCATAAATCAAGTAGACGAACAAACGGAATGTAAACAGAAAATCATCGATTAAAAATCAGATCAAATATTTGATATAAATTGTCAGTGTGTAAGGAAAAAAGGATAAAAGATTTGAATAAAAATGGATTTTGAAATTAATATATGAGAACTAAAAATTTAAACAGGATCGAAAAAGATATAAAGTCACTCAAATTATTAAGATTTTAAAAAATGTAATAAAATACAATCTGTATTTACCGAAACTGATAAATAAAAATGAATAAAAATTTGATAATTATGTCATTATCATATTATTGTTGTTTCAATAAGAGATTTCATTCTGATAATGATATGGAAAAAATAATGATTTTGGTCAGATTTATAAATATATTTTAAATAATTAAATATATATATATATATATATATATATATATATATTAATTTATACATATAATAATTTATATCGAGTTTGCAATAAATACTCATATTAAATGGGATTAAAAAATCAGGTAGGGTATAATTAATACTTATGCAGATTACAATAAATTAATTAGATAATTAATATCGGATATCACATTGCGCCGATATAAATGCGGGACTAATATTTTTCGAATGTTTAATAATGTGAAACCAGTCTGTCGTTCCTAAATATCTCAAATGTATCCACTATTCAGTTTATGGTTGAAAACTTTAAGGGTTTATATTTTCAAGAGGCGAATAAAAAGTGTGATTTTTATTACAAACGACGAAATTTTCTTACAGTCTGACTGATATAGAAATGTTTATTTTTCATTTGGACGATTCGAATTATTTAATAAAAATATAGAAATTGATCAACATTCAGTTCTTGAAGTGCTGATGGATTAATAATAATTAAGATTGTTGGACTGTCCACTACATTTGTTTATCATATATCAGTTTTATATTGATCGATGATTAGAAGATGCGAGGTTTGGTAATTTAATTCTCGGATTGGCACAATAAAAAGAAACATAATTTGAGTAACATGAAAAATGTTTGATATTTTTTCAATGTAATCTCCATTTTTATTAATACACTTGAAATGTTCTACAAGTTTTTGAAAAGCGTTCTAAGGAACCGTTTTTAATTCGGCGGTTACATTTTCTAAAATACTAAAATACTTTTTTATGAATGAATATATATACATAATATCAGGAAAACAATATCCACTACGCATCATTTAAAATTCAAAACATAAACATCTACCACCTGCATTTCATGTATCTGTGAATAAGAGCGATTAATAAAGTAAAGTTAACACAAAAGAATATGATTATCGAAGAAAATCATCAAGACAGTTGTCGAAAGTGGAACTGAAATCATTAAAACAACATACCTGTTTCGTTATTACGGGTTCGTTTGGAAGGTGGTCTGAAGAGAGCGATTCATAGATTTTATGTAATTTGAAAAATAATTGATACTTGATACGACGGTTATGTATTCTTTAAATTAGTGTGTCTGGTGGAGATTCGGCTCGTAGAGTACTGACAGTCAATTCTAACCAATATATCAGATCAAGATAGAAAATTGTTAAGTAATACGGTCAATATCTTTAAAAATTATATGTACAAGTTTAATTTGACAAATATACTTTCACATTTCAATCACTTTGATGCTAGGATGGCACACAGTCTGTTTTAATAGTTGTAGTTTTTATTTGTACAGAAAGGAAAAGTAAATCGCAATATATATATATATATATATATATATATGTATGTATGTGTGTATGTATATGGATAGGTAGATATATGTTGACCTGTATTAAATTTTTTGAAATTGCACGTGTTGCACAAAAGAAGTTTTTGTTATTATTTCGTACGTCGAGTAAAAAGCGATGCACAAAACTATTTATGAATGAGAGTGTTGGAAAAAAACTTGTTATATAAAACGTAATTCGTATTATTCGATCAGATTAGGCGTACTGAATATATGTTTGAAACTGGAAAATAATTTGTTCGCCATAATTCTCCTTTAATGATACTTTTTGAAAGTCTTACACAATAACCATTGTATATATCAATCGAGGTTGATAATTGTCGGAGATCTTTTGAAATGATCCGCGTTGCGTATTGAAAATACTCGAGTTATTTGATATTTACGGACATATATGTCCAGTGTTAAATGTCTGTTATTCATCGACAAGTATTGTTCTTTGTTAGCTGTGCTAGAAGAGACAATCGATTTTTTCTTCAAGTAATTGCTTGTAAGTTCTTAAAAAATATTTGAAAATGATTTTTCTTACAACTGAATTAGTTGTTTTTATTTATCGATACTTTTTCAATTAAGGACGATTAGTTATTAATTAATTAATATTTAAATAAACGATTAGTATTATTGTGTTTTAATTATAAGTAATTCAAAAAAAATTGTGAGTATCCGATTTGATTATCTTTTTCCTCATGACGTTTCATATTTTTGTGTTTTGCTAAACCCGATATATTTGTTTCTCTAATAAAATTTTGATACGTCTGTTAATATTCTCGAATAATAGTGATTTATGTATTTCTACATCTTACTTTTTTTCTTATAATTCTATCAGAAATATTCGATTTATTTCCACGAATGGATTCTTTTTTCATTCCACAAATCACAAAAACAATTCAGATCGAAAATGTTCAATGAATCGTTCTCGGTCATTGCTTATTCGATGGCAATGTCATCATATCCAAAGTGACAGGGTAATGAAATCGTATCGGATTTTACTCTGTGCATTGGTGCTCTGAAGATGATGCCGTTGCTACCGAAATGCGAATAAGCAACAATCAAAAGTGATCAGTAATGATCCGTTGAACATTTTTGAATAGAAAATTGTTTTGTAGTTTCTGACATGGAAAAGAGTTCATTTGTGAAAGTGATTAAACTCTCTCGTTCCGGTACGGTAAACTCAGCTGACCGCCTGTTTTTATTTACAAATACCCTTCTTTCTGTTACTCACAGAACACTGATATTCCTTGTTACCTTCTATTATTCGGTACTATCGTAATGAATTTTAAATAAATAATGATGGAGACCATAAATATTGCTTCAATTTTCTTTTCTATTTCAAAACCAAAGTCAACAAATGTTCAATAAATTACTGGTTTAATAAATTTACTGATCGTCAAACGTTTGTTACGAGGAAGTAGAATGATATTTTTAATTATATTTATTTATTTTATTGTAACACACATGTTCTCTATCGATACTAATAGCTGGTATAAGGATTGACTTTGATGTTCAACTAATTAAACACTCTTCCATTCTTTAATAAATAGTAGTTTTCATGAAAAATATTAGCGGTCAACTGTGTTTACTGCACCGGGACGGAGAGTTTTAAAACGGCACCGGGTTGGAATTTTGTAATTGTTTTCTGCTACTTGATTTAATTAAATCAGTACGATCAAATTTTGATTATGTACTTGATGAATTTGACAGTTTAACTGTCCTAATTTTTCGAGTTTTCATTTATAATAATGTTTATTTATAGAGTATATGAACTATTATTATCGCTTTTCTTACAATAAATAATAATATCCAACTCTTATATGTGCAGAAATCTTCATTTTCATAACTTTCATTAATTAAATTTAATTATTTAACGAATGTGATTATGCCGTGTATTTTTTAAATTAATTAGATTTGAAACAAACTGATTTTCAGTACTTATGAACGTTTTTTTTTAAAAAAAATATTTTAATATAGTATCGAGAAAATCAAATATAAACAGATAGAAAAAATAGTAACGTGGGGCACAGGTATAGATTCAAAAATGAATCTTTCACAAATTAATTCCTGTTTCATCACACAAACCAGAAAAAAGTATGTAATATGTTGAACATTTTTGATCGGACAACCTTCTTATAGTTTGTGGGGTGAGAAGAGAATTCATCTGTGAAAGTGAATGTGACCGGTACTGTATTTTTTTTATGGATTTTATGAGTGTTCACGGGTTCTATGAACTTTGTAGCAAATGCGTTTATTAAAGACAGTCTGATCTCTGATGTAAATACTTTGAATATAAACCGTTTGGGATTGTTCGATGCACACAAATCGATCGATTCATATTGTAAAAAGTAAATGCAATAAACATAAAAATAAACATCCGGGCCACTCTTCTATCGGACGTGTAATAAAAGTGAACCGAAATCATTCCAATTATAATTAAATGGGCGTATAATCAGATTTCATATGAGATCGCGGTAACTTTTATACATTTCCCCTTTCACCACTCGTCAGTGGAATATCATTCGCAAACTATCGATTGAATTATCTGCAACACATTGAATAATAACACTTTTACTACTGACCTGCGGACTGATACCGAGCATCTTGAGTGAAGGCGGTACGTTTAGGTTAGGTGGTATCTGTACATGACCGAAATCGACGGTGAACGCTTCGCACCAAATACCGAAATGTCCAATGTCGAAGACGGTGAGATCTTGTGGTAACGTCAGTACGACAGTCTTGCGATCGTACCGTCTCAGCGGTATCTCTTTGCCGTTCTCGTCGGGTACGCGGATACCCTGCGGCGATGGTTTCGGACCGCGGCCGACCCAAAATTTCGCATCTGAAAATGTTATTGTCACGATTAATTACGCACCGATTCATTATTATCGAAATTAGTGCTGGATACAAGTATATGGTTGCGTAATTTCGGCGTACATTAATTTCTTTATCCGTACCTGTTTTGATGAACATTAATTAGTTAGTTAAAAAAATTGCATTATTTTTTCAGTTGTCAGTTATTGTGCTTGAAAGTAACAAAGGTTCTGACACTGTCGGTAGACAAATGTTCATAAATCAATTATTTTTTCATTTCACAAACTATATTTTTTTTTCTGATCAAAAATGTACAATAAATATTTATGTTTTGTGATTTGTGCATTTCAATAACGATGCTACCTTTATCTGAGTGCTAAGCGACCAGTTATAGAAAAATTTTTTTGTAGCTTTTGGATTGAAAGCAATTCATTTCTGAATTTGCAAGATTATTTCTTTTTTTTAAAAAAAAACATTCTACTCTGCCTCTACATATATATATATATATATATATATATATATATATATATATATATATATACACATATATATATATATATATATATATATATATGTAAGTTAAAAACTCAAAAAAATGATATTATGAATAAATTCACACATACTTTTCAGTTAGGAGTTGAATTCATTTAATCGGTTTCACAAATGAATTCTTTTTTATCTGAACAAACCACAAAGAAATTTTCTGTTCAAAAATATTCAATAAATCGTATATATATATATATATATATATGTCAATAGATATATACATATATATATATATATATATATATATATATATATATATATATATATATATATATAAGTTCAAAACTCAAAAAAATGATATTATGAATAAATTCACACATACTTTTAGGTTAGGAATTAAATGAATTTAATCAGTTTCACAAATGATTTTTTTTTATCTCAACAAACCACAAAGAAATTTTCTGTCCAAAAATATTCAATAAATCATTATTGATCCGCTATTAAAAGAGAAATAAAATGTCTTTTGAATTTACGATTTTATTTCTTCTGATTAAAGATATACCTTTAAAATTTCGAATCACGTGTTTCATAAATAAGAGATAGAAGTAGTGTAACTTTGTGAGCTACGTCTTCTAAAAACTGAAATATGTTTGTTAACTTTGAAACCATTTGTAGAAGTTAATAAGTATATGGAAAAAATGAATTTGATTCTGCGTTGAAATAATTAAAGGTGTGGAGTTATTCTAAAAAATACACGTTTTCTAAAAACAGAAATGTCTAGATAAGGAAATTACAAAGTACAGTGTTTGGTTGTTTTTGATGGATAGTTAAATGAGAATAAGTTATATTTAGATATAATTATAATTGTTCTATAAGAATTAAAGGAATAAACAATTTATTAGATGTCAGAACGACGGTGGTTAGTCGATAAATATTCCAATAAATGACATAAACGATGCACAGAATCTGTACTTTTATAAATTGAAACTTTTTTTGTCTCACAAATAATAACATTTTTTTTGACTCGAAATGTTCAGTAAATCGTTATAGATCATTTGTGATCGTTGCTTAAGCATGTTTTTATGACAGTGTTGTCATATTCAGAGCTTTCAAGGATAGAAAAAACTTAAGACATTTTTTTAACACCAGAAATGTCTCTGGCTTGGTTCTTTAAAGATGATGGCATCGCCAACGTAACGTGTTTAAGTAATAATCGTTTATTGAACACTTTGGACTATAATTTTTTGAGGAAAGAAGAATTCGTTTGTGTAAATGAATCTACTCATTGCTTTGTGCACGGTCCAGTTTATTTTAAATTTGTAATAACAACCCGACATCAGATAATAACTATGCCTACAAACAGTTTTATTTATATCGGTCTTGCGGATATAATTCAGTTATAGTGGTATATACGTATCTGCAAACAACGAAACTTTACCACTATTGTTGAACAACTGAACTATTCAGTTGGCAGAGAAACAACGTGATTCGCGGACACACAAAGCCCACAAATAATTGTACTCGTCGCACGTTCGATATGTCTAGTCAATAACAAACGGCAATCGAAACTAAAATCCTTTCCCAAAACTATGATCAATTGTAACCGGCCTCAATGTGAGGGTCGCACTGAACATGTCGCGGTGTTGTTTATCACAATTTAATTATCTCGAGAAATGACGTTGCCACACGCCATCGACCACAATTTCTCCCTCCCTCTCCCTACATATATATATATATATATATATATATATATATATATATATATAAACGTATACAGATATAGCACTATCGGTGAATGTTCTAATTTGTTTTTAGTCTAACGTACGTGCGATTAAATCGGTCCGTCTCTGTTTTACGGCTCATCTATCCGTGATTTATATTATAAACACACATTTATGTACACCAATTGCATAGATTAGTGTAATGTAATGTGTGTTTTATGGGGTGGTAATTAAATAGTCAATGTATTATATTGTGTGATTGACGATAAAGGCTATTAATTGGTATCAGGCTTCATTGAAAATGTTTAGATAGAAAATTGACGTTGTATTACACGAATAAGGTTTATGTAAATCATTGTTTATATATTTAATTAATGAATGGAATTCCATTCACCTTAATTATTTGCAGTAATTTTTTGACAACTATGATTCTCTCTCTCTCTCTCTCTCTCTCTCTCTATATATATATATATATATATGGATATATAGGGAGCGAGAGATTGTGTTTAATTATTTCTGTATAAAGTATAAAAATATTTTTATTTGTGAGTTTTTGTCCCTGTTTCTTAAAAAAGTAAGATTGCATAGATAGACAGTCTAGTCATAGATAGAATTATGTCTGTAAAACTTCCTCATTCAAATATATTGTAAAAATCGAATTTTTAAACCTTTTTGTGAATCGATATCAGAGTGAACCAAGTCAATTATCAATATGCGACTAAGACAATTTCATGATAATTTCGACGAAATGTCGAGACCCTATTTTCACAAGTGGACGATTTTTTCACTTCACAGATCACACCACGTTCTCCGATCATAAATATGCAATAAATTATTATTGTGCTCTGAGGATGACGGCGTTGTAAAATCGAAATGCGCATAAGCAACACTCGAAACGAATCATTAATAATTTATTGGATTTCATTCGCTTCGATTATTTGTGGTGATTTGTTGAAAGAGTATTTGATGTATTTTTAAATACAATCTTTCTTATTTGCTATCATTCACACATGAAGTTATTTGTGTATAAAATGTATTTATATTCAATCTGTCTACATTTTTATAACTGTTAAATTTCCTACATAGTTATTGGGCGTAAAAAAATAATTCTGTGCTTTTAAATTGAATCAGTCATAACTCTGTTTTAAATTAAAATATTTTCTTGTCATTTAACGATTCCAACAAAAGTACCAATCTTAAAATTAAAAAAATAGTATATATATACATACATATATATATATATATATATACATACATACATATATATATATATATATATATATATATATATCTGGGGCAAGTAGTTGGCATAATTTAAAAAAAATAGTGAACACAATGGCGTACGAAAAGCAGCGTATTAGGAATTGCATACTTTTCGCATTTTCGTTAAAAATTGCTGTCGAATCCGTTGAAATGATTTGTACAGTTGAGGAGGAAAGTGTTGTAACGTATAAAACATACAAAAAACGGTAAAACAGTGGAAGAGAATCGAAAATGCACTGACGACCCGATCGACTAAAATTTATGTTTTTTTTTTCAATAAAGAATTCGTCAGTTACCCGACATATGGAGAAAAGTTATACAAACTAGTAGGCAATATTTTGAAGATTGAAATGCATTCCATTTTCTCGTAAACATTCATTTATAATGATTCATTTATAATATATTCTATAAAAAAAATACACCGATGTAATTTCTACACCTAACAGATTTTATGAATGACATTCGATTCGATCGCACAAAAGACAAACACTTCTGCCATCAAACGTTTTCAATGAATCGTTAAGTATATTTTTTCATTTGTCGGTGATATGCATTTCGATGGCGATTCTTTCATATTCACACCTTCCAAGTACAGAAACATCTTTCTGTACATTCGTGTCGTGAAGGGATTGTCCGATTTATTTAATAATTTTCACAAGCATCTTTTTTATGGTTTTTATCATGAAGAAGAATTCATCTGTGAAAATTAATGTAATCACTGTGTCAAAACTGTATTATACATAATTAATATGTCTTTTAGCAGTATGTTATATAGTTGTATAAATCAAATATTTTATATATATATATATATATATATATATATATATATATATATATATGTATACATCACAGGTAATTTCATACTACTCAATATTGCAACATCGTCTTCAAATTTTACTAAATCCGAATACAAATTGTTTCAATAACAATTAGTCTAAACTTATTATATACCTACATAAATACTAAATTCACGAAATTGGCTTACGGTGTTAATAACATATTAAATAGTTCATGGATACGATGTAGTGTATTTAAATTTTGATTCTATTCTACAATCACACAATACAGTTTCTGCACAATAAACTTAAGGGTTCTCCTACGATAACAAACATGTTTATACATATATAAATACGTTATGTGTATATATATATATATATATATATATATATATATGCATATATGTATATATATATATATATATATATATATATATATAATCCCATTCATATCTCTATGTTTCACCTGACTCTTAATTGCCATCATTACCTGAGATGGAATTAGAGACAGGTATACTACATATAGTCTTAATCGACATTTGCGCTATTACTCAACTGTTATTCGCGAGTTGCGCAAGTACGGCTGAGCACTTTATAACATACAATTGGAACAACGAACTGTTCATAATAAGATAGTTGTGATATTAAAGTGCAACTTATTTTTGCACTGAATTATAAGAATTACATACCATATGGGTACACGTACTCGTCTGTGTGTGTGTGTGTGTCTGTGAGCGTTTATTCTTAAAACGCTCTCGACTATCGTATACATTTTATTGGAGTCAGCTGAACAGAACACACGTGCATCGTGTGATATTTAGAATGGTTATAATTGCTATCTATTTTTTATAATCTTTTCTCCGCGTACGATCGATTCGAATCTGTTACATATTTTGAGAAATAAAAACGATCATTGAATGTTCGGTCGTACAGTCGGTAAAAGAATTTTTGTCACGATGAAAATGTTTGCTTGTGGTCGTCGAGACTGCAGTTTGAATATTTTGGACGAGTGGAAAATATTCAAATGGTCGCCTCGACGATAAGAAACATGACTTCAAATCCAGGTGCACAGGAATGAAACAAATTATAGAAATATGTCTTTCAGAAAGACATATGACAAATCAAAGTAATATATTTATTATCAACAAGTTTCTTTGATTATTAACCATACATTTATATAATTGTTAAATTTATTAGATTTTTTTACTTGTAATCAATATATGTAATGAAAAATCAACACTTTTAATAACATCGAATTAATTATTGGATAATTAAAAATAATTAACCGTATAGATATTAAACGAATTTTACCAGAAAAAGTAGAAGAACCAAATCAAAAAGATGTACTCATTAACCCTCTTGTGCATGGATCACGAGTCTGACTCGTGAACTGCATAGAACATTTTATCAGTCAACCACGAGTTAGACTCGTGCAATCTTTGTATAATTTAAGTACAAATGTTTTGTGTGTCAGCTATTAGATACATAATGTGTAGTGATCATTTTTGAAACTGTATAAGAATTATTTTTTTTTTAAAAAATAAAAGCACAAGTGGTCAATAACAAATTTCTTTGATTATTTGTTACTGACGTATAACAATGTTAATTTCATTGGAAAATATTTTTTAATTCTAATCAACATCTATAAAAGTATAAAAACTAATTTCTAGTCACAGAAACAAATCTTTTAAAAAGTTTATTCTTAAAACATTGATAAATAATATATATATATATATATTCTTTCTTTGATTATTACAATTGATTATAATTTCTTTGATTATTAGTTACTGACGTATAACAATGTTAATTTCATTGGAAAATATTTTTTAAGTCTAATCAACATCTGTAAAAGTATAAAAACTAATTTCCAGTCACAGAAACAAATCTTTTAAAAAGTTTATTTTTAAAACATTGATAAATAATATATATATCCAATGAACAGATGGGATAAGCATGTTAAAAACTTTCTTGGATAACTGTGGAAAAGAGAGGCACTGAATCGAACAACATGGAAAATCATGGAAGAGGCCTTCATCCAGCAGTGGATTAACAGAGGCTGAAGACGATGATGATATATATATATATATATATTCTTTTTTTGATTATTATAATTGATTATAATTTCTTCTTCTCTGATTATAATTTCTTTGTTTATTGGTTACTGACGTATAACAATGTTAATTTCATTGGAAAATATTTTTTAATTCTAATCAACATCTATAAAAGTATAAAAACTAATTTCCAGTCACAGAAACAAATCTTTTAAAAAGTTTATTCTTAAAACATTGATAAATAATATATATATATATATATATATATATATATATATATATATATATATATATATATATATATATATATATATATATATATATATATATATATATATATATATATATATATATATATAAGCATGAATCTTTCAACTAAATATCAATTCCAACTGCAGAACTGAGATAGTAATCGAGTGGTTAGTAATTACATGATGTAATTGTGCGGCTAGTTAATTTTAACCGATATCTGTTTGTCAGTGCGGTCCAATAGAACTAGACGTATCGCTAGACAACGTAGCAAAGTTCGAAACCTGTTTGCTCGATTGGAACAAGCGGCTGATTTATCGAGTGGTGTTTCTGACATTTATGCAGTTACGAACTTCAGTTCGGATATGTTTATAACCTCTTGTATTGTCCTTTAGAGTATACGCTTCAAATGATGATAATAAGTGATAGTTGCGAATTAATCATTAGAGGAAATTAAGTTTTTTTTTATGGCTATATCGATATACACGCATATATATATATATATATATATATATATATATATATATATTATTTAGAAATATTTCTGGAATGTGTCCCATACATCAACATTGCCTTAACTTTGCATATTTTGTTATTTTTTTATAATTCTATACAAGAGTTATTCAATAATACAGAATGATCTTAACTTGAGGCTGCTGTATATGAAATTTAATGTATTGATTGCTGTAAATTTATTTTCATTAATGAGTAGGCCTCTGTACGTGATGCGTTTTTATTTTCTTATATTAGATAAAATCTCTATACGGTTTGAAACAGTTGAAGTGTCGTTATATGATATTTTGGATTGTTTTTTCTTCGTTCAAGATGCACACAGTACACTTTTCCTCAGTATTCATTATGTAGACATTTCCATTTATATTGAAATATAGTTTATTTTTATTATGGGGTCTTAACTTAGCTGTGGTGCTTGTAATTTCAATTCGTGAAATTAATTAGCAAATACTGTTTGTACAGAGCTTTTTGTTAGTTTATAAGTAGGGCAGTATGTTGATTATTCTTTTCTTACTGTATCCTTATCTAATATCACTTCTTGGAAATTCTTGATAACAGATTCAGTATTTATTGAAGGGTCTATCTGTCTATCTATCTATCTATGTATTTTTCTCTCCCTCTTCCCTCACTTTCTCTCTCTCTCCCCCTTATCTCTTTCTCTCTCTCTCTTTATCTCTCTCTTTCTATATATATATATATATATATATATATATATATATATATATATATATAATTTATCAATGTCTTATGAATAAACTTTTTAAGATTTGTTTCTATGACTAGAAATTAGTTTTTATACTTTTAACAGATGTTGATTAGAATCAAAAAATATTTTCCAATGAAATTAACATTGTTGTACATCAGTAACTAATAATCAAAGACATTTGTTATAAACCCCTCGCACTTGTATTTTTTTTAAAAAAAATATGCTTAGCAAACGCTGACTATTTCATACTACCGTAAAAATTAAAAAAAATACTTCTCAGTCGACACAAAACAACAATAAAAAATATTCATTTATCGTTTATTGAACGTTTTCATCGAAAAATGTTTCTTTTGCAAGAAAAACAGTACATTTGTGAGAATAAATTGTGTGATGGTGTCAGTACGGCTTTATAAATTAAAATAAATTACTATAATCAAATTATGGAGATTTGTAAAGCTATTTAATTGCCATACTGTAATTTATAATAAATGTATTGAATATTTGCATGTACTGGACGAAATATGAAATTCGAAATAAACTTATACAAAAATCGCTTCGAAATCAATCATGCCTCGAGACACTCATGCTTGGAGTAAATTCTAGTCATACATACTGAAACCATCTTCTTCTTCATCGAATGATTTAGAGAACAGATTGAGGGAGATATTAGTAAAAATTACAAACTTGTTCCTTATAAAAATCTCGACCACTGAATTCACTAAATTAATCACCTGCAGTGACACATATACATACACACACACATTTTTTTCAATGTTATTTGAAACATTTCTATCAATGAACAATTCGTGGTACCGAACACTACGTTTCGTTTTATAAAAATTACAATAAATTAACTGTTTACTAATTAAATAATTGATAATACTTTATATCCATTTCCAACGTAATTTCAATTATGTTGCTGTATTTTTTTATGAAGACAGCAATCGTAATGATTACTTGGAAGACCTTCGATGTCGGAATACGTTCTAAAATAACCTTTAATCAACGATCGTTTCTTTCCCAATGGGCGTTTCTGTCTATGCTCGATGAAAAATTTCAGTAAAAAAATATCGGAAAAAAACAATCACAGAAGTTTACTAAAATTAAATAAGTAGATTTGAAGTTAAATTTCCAAA
>CM068320.1:36999146-37054146 GCA_034766995.1 Acanthacorydalis orientalis | reverse complement strand
ATCAATTATTTCTAAAACGCATGAAATAGAATAATTATTCATTTGACTTCAATACATAATTAATTTAAATCATTTCTAATTGTTATTATAATTCGTGCGATGTTTATCAGATTAGGGTCATTTTTATTCGATGCAGCTTTATTAATTTACAATACAAAAACGATCATTCGCCTTGATTACAAATTCAGTTCGTGCGAAAGACAACTTTTTTTATTATGCTAACTATTATATTTAATTTTATTTCAAACAGTTTCGTTTACAAGGAGCTATCTGTGCGTTCAATAAAATTATTGTCTTGTAAATTTTTTTGAGAATTTTCAACACTAACAAATCGTTACTACAAATGGACTCTTCCTTCGATCGAAAATGTTCAATAAATCCTTATCGATAATTTTTGATTTAATTTTATATTAATTCACTGAAAATCGATATACGAGTGTGTCTTTTTTTCTTCACACAAATAGTTGAATATGTTCACTGGAACATGATTCTGCAACTTATGTGCATTTCGATGTCGATTCCATCATGTCCAGAGCAACAAGATACAGGAAAAGTATATTTTATAGTTAAAAAAATCAAACTTTTATACCGCGATTCACGAATAGAATGTTTTCCTTAAATAAATTATTAACTGATGACTGTACGATTCTCAAGAACGAATTTTAATCGAATCAGTTATATAATTCATACGTTGCCTACTTAATTACTGTACGAATGTATAATTTAATGTTGTGTAAAAGAACATGAAATCGATTTACAATACTTTTTTATTCTCGTTCAGCCACAATACCGATTGCGAGCAACAACCATGACGGCCACGTCCATGTACCAATAATATTCATAACGAGATTGAAAGTTCGATTGTACGTATAGACAGTTTCAATTGGTAGTAATGAGAGATCTATTGTGCAGCGCAACGAGGAGGTCATGGCTCCTGTTCGCGAGGTAATGGCGATCGCCTCCACGATTTTCGCTACTTGTCCAGTCAATGATCGGATGTTCGAATTGCAGAAGTCGATTCTGTTTCGAAACAATTAGATTTATGACATACGATGAATGATTGATTTCGGCAGATGGACTCGCTTTATATTCGAAGCGATTGTAATCTGCGTATCGTCGTTTATTCTTCTCAGATTCCATTCAGACTTCCGAATACAATTGTACACACACACTTATTCGTTCGTGTGGCTAGCACTCATGTGAGTAGTAAATAGTTTCATTTGACCTTGCTATGCAATCTGAAGAGGTGTTCCGTCGAGCGTGACCGTTTTAATAAGATTAAATTGGCGGAATTCTTACAATTGGGATATTATTTCCTTAGTAATTAAATTGTAAGCATGTATTGAGAGGTAGCGTACTAGTTTTTATATTTTTTGAAATAATATTATTAAAGTACAGTTCTGGTACTGTCCAAATCTAAATTCACATTCATAAAAAACCCTCTGTCCACCTCACAAACTATAATGTAGGAAAATCTGTGATGATGATTTATCGAATATTTTTGAGTATGGAAAATTAAAAGAATTCATTTATGAAAGATTATCAGGAACAATAATTCATCAGAAAATATTTTTATCAAACAGAAAAATTTAAAAAACGGTGCCAGAAAGAATGAAAAATCAATCTTTCGCACTCAATTGTTTTTTCATACTTACAATGAAGAATAGAAATCGGAATGACTTTACAACGCGAATTTAAATAAAAACAATATAAATGAGTTCGAAACTGATTATGATAACTGACGATGGAATCGATTGATCGTCAAAGCAGTTTTTAGAAGTTCTATGCGTCTTCAAATCATGCATAAAGTATGCGGATGGGAAGTCATTATCACTGATTATTAATTCAACATATTAAAGAATTTGATCACAGTACAGTTCTGACATTGTGCCTGAATTCACTTTCACGGAAGAATTTTTTTTTACTCTACAATGACTCGTTCTGATCGATAATGTTTAATAAATCCATTGATCATTTTTCGTCGTTGCTTATTTGTATTCAAATGACGATTTCATCATTGTCAGAAAAACTTTTGTGATATGTGGAAGTTCACTCATCCACCACTCATCACTTTACTTCTAGATTTGATCACTGAAAACTAAACAAACACTTATTGAAACTCTAATAGAGTACAAAGTTAATATCTGATGATACTTTAATTTTACTGAAATATTTAAAAAATTACTGATTGTGTTACAATTTGAATTAACAATAAAAGAACAAGACAAAGTTTGGATTGCTAATTTACACTTTTTTCAAAAATAAATCTATTCTACAATACAGTTTTGGGTACTGTTGCTAAACTAATTAAAAATCGTTCTATTCCTTCCTAAAAAGTAATTTTCATGAAAAATATTAATGGTGAACTGAGTTCACTGCATCGGTATAGCGAGTCTTAAAAACGCACCGGGATGAAAGAGTTAAACAAAGACTTTTAGTTATAAGAAGTAGTGACAGATAGAAAAATTCAATTTTAAGAGTTAGACATTTTTGTATTTCGGCGCTTTGACGATGAAGATGCATTTGTAATCGAAATGCGTACAAGCATTGAACGCAGAATAAGCAATAACGATTACTGAATATTTTTGATCAGAAATGTTTTTGTAGTTTGCGGGCAGAAAAAATAATTCATTTGTAAAAGTAATTTAGTCATAGTGTGTATTGAGATTAATGATTGTATTGACTATTTAAACAGTTTTCAAATATATAATCTATAACTTGATAGAAAAAAAATCAAAAATGTCTTCGAAAAAATAAAATGTATTGGTAAGCATGCAATTCAGGTACACTATCTGGTCGCCGAATGGAAAATCAACACGTGTTTTCCGTTAAAAAGTGATCTCCTTTATCTAAATTTAGTGTTAATGACTAGTTGATAACTGTAGTGGGACGTGGTATTTCTTACAAGAAAAAATAAAGTAAATTGTTCGGTCGAGTCTGTGAATGTTTAAATAAAACGTGCCAGAACGACAATCTGCTTTCATTGTTCATTGAAACCGAACATAATTTGCCAAAATTGTTAGTAAACTTATCGATGAAAATATGTCAGTAATTGTCTACTAGTGATTGTTGTCCATATGTGAATATTTTCTTTATCATTTTATGCCGATTTTTTTCATGCGAAATTGATAAAACATTTGAACTTGATAGACAATAGATGAGCTGTGATTGTTTTCTACATTTTCACGGTGAGGGTGAGGGTGAGGGTGTGTCTAAAATTAAATAAATGTTGCAAATTTAGAAATTAATTATTATTTTCTCCAACAAACAACACAGTTCTTTCTGGTCGGATATGTTTAATAAATCATTTACGATCGTTGCTTGTATGCATGTCGATGGTGATAGCACATCATCTTCAGATCATTGACGTTCTGAAAAAAATATTTTTCTGTTACCTTCGACCAGAAGTTCTTTTTCTAATTTGTGAAGAAACAATTCATTTGTGAAAATAAATCTGTTTTCTTAATACTCTGTTCTAAATATGAACGTTGATAAAAATGGATATTACATAATTTTAATTATGCAATATCCATCCGAAGTTATTTGCAATAAATCTTTAAAAAATATTGAAATAATTTTCTAATTTAAAAAATCAACATCCTTATATGGTGATGTATAGTAAAAGGTACTCAATATTTATATTTTTACGATTAGCTATTACTGTAAATATATCGATATGATTAGCTGGCATATATTTTGAAAATGCAGGTTCTATCTCCAGTCTTTCATTTATTTAATTTTATATAGGAGAATCTCCAATTACATATTTTAAATGTGTGTTCTAAATGTTAACTGATTACATGTTTCGACATCAAGTCAAAATCAATTTATTCTTTTACAATAAATGTTTATTTTTTAAAAAATATGAGTAATCAAAAAAAATGTTTAAACTTGATTCAAGCATATGATTATCTTTGTCAATAAAACATTTTTGAAGAAAGTATTTAAAAGCTACAAGTACACGTTTCATTTTATGGTAAAATATTCTTCTCTTTCAATTTATTTTGAAAATTCAGCACATAAAATGCCATTTCAACAAATTCAACAATGTATACATAAACATTTTTGTATACAATCTATTCCAAAAGACAAAATTTAATCCTCAAATAGAAAACAAACACAAAACTGAGATAAATCTCTGCTCAATAATGTGTGTACATAAACGTTTTAACAAACAACCTTGACTTTATATTACACTGAGTATAAATAACTTCAATATCTTTTTTCTCAATGCGATTTATACACCGGTGAAAGTAAGTACATAACATACTGTGTATGTGTGTATATATATCTATCCTCTGTTTCTGATAACCGGTACAGTGAGCGAGATACAATCAGATTGATGTTTTTGACCTTAACACATTTGTATTCGTAAGTCTATTGTTAACGAAACGTTGTATACGTTTTTAAATGAAAAAAGTATCATGACCTCAAAGTATCATATTTAAATCGTAAATAAATTCAATTTTTACAACTGTCAGCCACTCAGTGAAACCTCTAATAGCCGCACATAAAGTACTAGCCAGGTGTGTTGAATGATATTTCAAAAAAAAAGCGTACACGTATGAAAAGTGATCGACATTTAAATACAGTGATTAATATATAAACAGAACTGTATTTTTTTATTATTAAACGTCTAAGATTTGATACTAACGTTTATTTATAATTTATTTTTCTGGCTGTGGTCTAATACAATTTTTTTTCGTACGAATAAATTTGCATATTCGATAATCATTAGTAACTACTAACAAGACTGAAATCTAATTTAGTTGTGTTTTCAAGCTTCAAAAGAGTGTATGTTGAAATGTATTGATCAGGAAAGATACATTTTACAATAACTTGGCGCATTTATCAAAACTGTCTCAATTTCGATAGAAATATGCTGATTGCCATTTACAAACAGCGACGATTAGTTTTTTTTATTTACAACGTTTTATGTTTAAGGATATTCTCGATATAAATCTGTATTCTACATGTTTTTGTTATACTATTTTAAAAAAATATTCTCCCTCATGAATATTCCTAACTGTTCTCACATGTAATCTGAAATTGAAACGTCCATTCAAGTTCACATTTTAATGAAATGAAATCGTTCATTCATCGATTCAAGTATTATATCTATTCCTTACACCTGTTCCAACCTAATGTCTAAAACAGAATAACGGAATAACTTTTAATCTTTAATCCAGGAAGAAAGAATTAATACTAAACAATTTAATAAAATCTTGTCTAATAAATCTTCAAATCTCAAAATATAAATATTCATATAATCTTCTATATATATATATATATATACACACATACATGTATTTTTTATTATAATTTTTTTAAACTGAGTGTAAAATCATTCATTTTGTCAAACATTTTGAAATTGAAACAGATGAAATTTCATTTCACTGACCTAAATTAGTTTCATTCTTTCCAATGAAAGATAAGAGATTAGTTTCACTTTTTCCAATTTTTCCTAAACCAATAAATCAGAATTGTTTTTGAAAAAACCTGATTTTATAGAAATAATCTCCTTAAATTAAATCATTAATTAGTGTATAATGTATTACATATTTTTTCTGTTTTAAGAAACAATCCAAGATATATGAAAAATATTTGTTTAAAAACAGATTTATGAAAACTGGATTTTATTTTTATATTTATACATTGTTTAAGTTATTTGTTTTAAGATTTGGTGAGTAAGATTATTATAAAGAGATATAATTGAATTTATATCAGTTGTTGAATCAAGCCTTTTCGATACAATTATAATAAAGAAACAGATGTGCAGTTATAAAATTCAATTCTAATCTAACGTTTAAAATACCATAACATCATTTTTAAATGAAAATATTCAATTCGAATGTTCATCAACATTTGTACTTTAAGTAGTTTTTTAGTATCGATATGTCTTAATGTTATAATGTCAACTATGAATAATTAATTAATTAAGAATTTGACGAGGTTTCATATTATTTAAAATATGGAATAAATACGAATCAATATTTTTATAACAAAAGTTATTAATGAGATACCTAAACTGAAAAAAATGATCATTTTTTTATGAAAACTAATCAGTGTTTTAATAAAAAATTATTAAATCGAACAATTTGGTTATACATATACATATATATATATATATATATATATATATATATATATATATATATATATATATATATATATATATATATATGAGAGAAATATATAATCGTTATGAAGTAAATGTTAAATATTATGACAGTCTAAATGAATGAATGTACTGACCTGGTGCTTCACCGTCGAACGACAAATTCGGTATGAGTAAAGTCTGGGCATCGACAATTACAATGTTGTCGGATGAGATACTGTGCACACCGTTCAGAGGATCGATCTTCTGTGGTTTCGGATAGTCGAAACTTCGAGGGATTCTAACATCACCGAAGTTCACCTAAATAGAGTAAAACGTGAATAATATATATGCGGCATATTTTTTTTTTGCATGAATGTGCGGGACGATAACGGTTTGTTTTTTAAAATCATCACACGGTTTCTGATTACATGATTTCAGATTGTTCAATGTGATAAAAACTATTAATGATTAAAACATACAAAGATTAATGGTTAATTAAAGAGATTCATTTTAAATATATTTTTTTAAATCAGAATACTGTTTTGAAACTTGCAAAATTCATTTTAATAAATGATTCAGTTTTTTCCCATCACATAAAGTATAAGACATTTGTACAAGGTACAGAAAAATCAAAAGTCCAAACTACTGTATCTTGGCATTCTAAAGATGCGCATAAACAATGATCAAAAATCATCAATAATGATTTATTAAACGTATTTGCCCAGAAAACTTTTTGTGGAATGTGGAATGAAAAAAGAATTGATTCGTGAAAATAGATATTAAAGATTTATCGTCGGTACTGATTTCTCTGACTGCATATTTAATGTGTTATTACATTAAATTATCCATTATAGTTTAGAAATTAATTATTTTACAATTTAATTACAAAAAGTCATATTTTGAGTTTGGAATAATTTTTTCTCATGTACACTCGGCCGTCCTCATTCGCGTGGAGCAAAGACGCAGGATCTGTGCGAAAGTGAAAAAACCACAAATATCTCTAGTCTTATAGTCTTACCAATGCTACTATAAACGATTTTATGTCTCATCCTAGATGTTAAATCAACTCTTTATCGTTTTTTCATTTGTCCGGAGTGGTTAAATAATTATTTCTTTATTTTTTTTTGCCTAAAAAGTATTTTTGCTTTCCTTTTTATTAATATGATTTGTGTATACATTTATGGTAGTAAATGAAAAAAATATTGACTTATTAAATTCTTTTTTTAATTTTATTCACATTTTCTAGCATACGCGCGTCGTCTACGATTTTTCCCAGTAAACCGAAAAAAATCCTTAAAAATTCCCATTTAATTATTGACGGCAAACACATGAATACTCAAATCTTGGGAAATTAAACCCGTGAAAGTCGATTTCGACTGTATTTATTTGTTAAATATGTCAAGATAAAATTTCAGATTCATTCAATAATTATTGAGTAAGTGGGAACTAATTTTAATATGAATATTTCTAAAGCTAATAACGGTTCGTTGTCCTATTCGTTTTCGTCCTTAATTCAGTCATTTGAGTGCTGAAACTAGTAGTGGAGAGCATCCGTTATTAGTTTCGGTACAAGTATAGCTGATGTAAAGGAACGAAGACTAAGATGACAACGAATCAACGGGTTCACAGGTATAAAAAGATAGGATTATAATTTTAATAGTAGATCTTAGATTAAGTCAATATTAGAAATATAGACTTCTAAAAGATAAAATCTACTAAAACTAATTTTAAATTTAAAAAAAAAACAGAATTGACAAGTATATATACACATATATAGGGTGATTCAATTTAGGATTCCACATGGAAGTAAGTTAAGAAAAGTTACATTTTATTTAGTATTTCAATTCAATTCACTATTAAAATATAATCGAACCAAAATACTAAATGGCGGACAACATTTATTTTTTTAATTTTTGCATTCTTTTTTACTACGTTCGTGTGGAAGACTAAGCCGAATCATCCTATATATGTTGATCTATTAGAATTCCAAACTCATGCTGAATTGACTAACCGAGAATTCGTCGCACCAAACTGAAAACCATTTGATATTGCTGAGTGTCTTGCCGTCCGGTAGTGTTAGCGTGATACTGCGTTTCCTGTAACGTTTAAGCACGTCCGTGCTTCCTCGTTCGTCGGGCACTCGGAACCCACCGAGGTTGCTTGGCTCTTTCGAGTTTCCGGCATAAAAGTACGCCGCTGCAATAGAACAGAAACCATACTGAAAACATGCTTCATATCTACTAGTTTATTTGCATAAATAGCTGTCTAATTCTCTCATACAACTATACAGAATTGTTCACACAAACCGACATACAGTCTTGTGAATGATTATATATATATATATACAAGTGAATGAATGAATACCAATAATTACAAATATGGAACCATTAAATACTTTCCCAATAGTTGTAATTAATTATAGTAAGAGTCTGTGCATTAATTGTTTTGCGAAAAATGACACAAAAAATAAAAACAAAAATCTCCAGTATACGACTTTATTTTTATTATAAATGAACAATCAATCATTTATGGACATGAGGTGGATGTAAGTTCACTTTCTATTCAAATGATATTCGGTGTATTTCTTTTATCAATTTTTTGTCAGTTCATAATTTATTTTTTTAATACATATTTATAGGAAATATAAGTCACATTTAATTTAGAAAACGAAGGAAGTATGTGTGCGATATTTAATTAGAAAAAATAACGTTTTATTATTTTAAAATGTGTAAGTGTTTCTGAGATCGTTGACATGTTATTAGATTTGTAAAGGGAATTGTGATTAATGACAAAAAAAGCATTCTCATACTCTCATACACATGTGTATATATATTTATATATATATATATATATATATATATATATATATATGTGTGTGTGTGTGTATAGTAAAGAAGTTAATAAACTTATAATCGAATTATGTAACGTTCATAATTTTTAATTACAGACATTTGATAGGATGACGTGTTAAATAGAAAAAATAACATGTGCCACTTTTCATTTAGGAAACAATTGTTTCGAATAAAATGAGGTAATTGAATTTATATTTTAGTATAGTAATTTGTGACATAACTGATAGTTATATTATAATTTATTAAGATGAAGTAACCGTTTTTTTAGTCGAAGTGATATTTAAAAAAAATATATATAAAATGAAAAGGTTCGTAGTTTCATTTTCTTTTTATTATATCAGACACGTTTCTGATTTTTATAAATGATTTTCAATAGGACAGTTCTGATACTATCCAAATTGATTTTATGAATAAAAACGAATAAGTCGGAAATGTTAAATGAATCATTACTGATCTCTTCGATTGTTGCTCAATACGATTTTCGATTGTGACGATATCATCCTCAGAGGATGATATAGCATCACAATCAATTTCTTAGCATCACAATTAATCATTTCTGATTAATAATCGCAGTGCCGTCACGTATAGAACGGCTAGGTACATAAAAATCTGATTCTTCTGATCATTGGATTTTTCTATACTTTGACACTCTGAGTATAAGGACAACGTTATCGAAATAACCATTCATAAAAAGTGTTTGATCAGAAGAATATTTTCTGGGCTGTAGAGTGAAAAATAGAATCAATTTCTGATCCTGTAATTGTATTATAAAATATTGTTTTTCAAGAACAACTATTTAATATATATATATATATATATATATATATATATATATATATATATGTATCTACTATATGTGTGTATGTGTGTGTACGGATATTAACGAATGAATTTAAATATTTTTAAGATTTTCCCAAAATCAATAATCAAACACGTTAGAATATTTTAGTAAAAAGTATGTCATATGTTTGTTATTTTGAAGGTTAAAATTTGCAGCATTTGCTTGCATATATATATATATATATATATATATATATATACAATTGTTAACATACAGTTGTTACTGTACAAGTTGACATTTCTCCTGTGTTATGACCTACAATCAGAGTTCACTTTCTAATCAAGGTCGTTGTCACCGGCAATCAGAGAAACAAACACACACACACACACTGGTCTGTATAAATTGATTCAGCTTCGGGTGAAGAAATTTCACCAAATCGTCTCTTCCATTTCAAGTATCAATTGATATCATTTTGATGGATCATCGATTTTGATCTTTTCACATATATATATATATATATATATATATTTACATTCTTGAACGTCATTGATTTTATATAAAAATCTCAATAAAAAATATTCATATTAATTGCTTTAATTGACATTCACATTTAGTCTCTTAAAAGATTTTAAAGTCGTGTCTTATATTTTTTAATTGTGGTTCATTAAGGCTTGTGTAAGGATTGAATATAATTTGTACCAGTTTGTCGCTTGTCTAATCAAGGATGACATAATTTACACGTTCGTTTCGCGAGAGTGACATAATTATATTATCTCCTTCAGAGAGCTACAACTATCTTAAGTTGGGAGCAATTTATATATATATATATATATATATATATATATATTAAATATGTATATATATATATTTCTATATATATATATATATATTTATATATATATATACATATTAAATATGTATATATATATATATATATATATATATATATATATATATATATAGCGAATATACAGAAAAAATTTCCAAGAACAATGAACTTTTCGAACTAGACAGTGTTATTATTTAAAAACAATAAACTTTCGTGTATTTATAAAATTTGATACAGGAAAGTATTGTAGTACGCGAAGAATTAATTAATTTTTAAGGTCTGATATGAAAAATTAAAGAAAAGCTCCACCTAAGTATACCTGAAAACTTAAACTGTCCATCACCGTACAGTTCTGACACTGTGAATAAATTCATGTGCCCCAATTGAGAAGATTCTTTTCGCACCTCTTGAACCGTAAACACTTTTCTGGTCGAAACGTTCGATAAATCATTATTAATCTCTTTGATCGTTGCTTACGTGCATGCCAATGGTGATGTTAATATCTTTAAAGCGTTGGGTACAGAAAAAGTGTATTTTTTGCATTTCGAATTTGAGTAAGAAATTATGCAAGTCTCGATTATTGTTTTATTAATTTTTATGATCGGAACGAATACCTTAATCTTTAGAACGTTTCAAAAAAACTGACAACTGTGAAACAACGGTAAGAATCAAAAATTATCGGTATTATTTATTGAACATTTTTGACCAGAAAAATTTTGGGCGTTTGTCTTATCAATTGTATATATATATAATTGTATATATATATAAACATAAATATATATATATATATATATATATATATATATATATATAGGTGTGTGTGTGTGTCATTAAGTTAAAAGTTTTTTTATTGAAAAAGGTTTCCTCAAAATTAATGAAATTTTAATGATTTAGTGCGTATAAAGATCATAAATTCTAAGAATTCTGACATCCTGCTTTTATATATATATATATATAGAGAGAGAGAGAGAGTCAGAGAGAGATAGATAGATAAATACATATATAATTTTTTTAATAAAATTATTGAAAAACTTGTTAAATTTCAGGCATATGAATACCATACAATACATTATTTGTTTAATATATAAAATAATCATTAGACTAATTAGTTAAAAACGAGCGTGAGAAAAAGTACTTTTATGAAAAGATATTACTCACAAAGAATATCGAATGAAAAAAAAACAACTGTTTAAGCACAGTTCGTAAAAATATTCGTATTTAATCCGTACGTTTATAGAGAACTTTCACCGCTCGTATTTCTTCTTTACTCTTACATATTTCCGTTCACGATTTTTTTTTACTCTTTTCCATTTATATATCGTGCAGAATAACGCCGGAGCAGACAAACTAATTTATTTTTTTTTTTGGTATCTATTTGATGTACATTGAGGCTGTTTCTGTGGTTATAGTATTCTAGAATTAAAATTCTCATTCATTCATAATCTATGGAATTTAACGCTTGTGGTCAGTGCTAGATTCATATTTCAAGTGTAAGATTAATTGTTAATATCGCCGCCTTCGTTCAGAAAATTGTTCTTTTCTTTTCTTTATTAAATATGTGTAAAAAAATACAACAGTATATGCATATATATATATATATATATATATATCGATTGAAAATAAAAAAAAACTATACTGAACTTGAAAGAAGACTAATTTTGTAATAAAGTATACAAGACAGGAAAATAAGAGGGTGTAAAAATTGAAATGAAAACTAAACAGATCAATGAGTTGGTTAAACGCCACCATATTTTCCTGACTTGTATACTTTATTATAAAATTAATCCTTTTTCAAGTTCAACATAGTTTTTTTTTCTATTTTCAATCGATGTATAAAATAATTAATAATATTCATATTCTGTACATGTTTTATTTGTTATATTAATTTCAGAATTTTATGATACATGATTTATGAATATACGAGGTATTGTTTCTTTAATGAAAACTTTTTTAAATGAAATGGAATGTTTTTGTCAGTACTGAAATGTTTTCGTTTGTATAGTATAGTATAGTATATATATATATATATATATATGGCAATTATTATCTTGCTGGTTAATTAATTTAAGCGTTTATTTTCTTTCCATTTATAGAGAAATGATACGATTTCCAATAAAATATTTTATATATATATATATATATATATATATATGTATGTATGTATGTATGTATGTTTGTATGTATATGTGTGTTTCTCTCTGTGTGCAGATAATTATGTATAAAATAATTTACTAACGAGAATGATTATAATTATTATTCTCTTTGCGTTTTATGTTTTTATTGAGGTTTTGGTTTAATTATGATAAAAAACATTAATTAAACAGATACTTTCGATTGCTGAAATTATGTATTAATATTTTAACACGAAACTCTGTTACATATAAAATTATATTTATCTGTAAAGCTTATCAAATGTTAGAGTTCACGTTATTACATTAACAAATTTATTATTCTTCATAATGTACAATTTAATTGTTTGAAATTGTGTTTATTATGTAGAAAATATGTCTATTAGTTCACATTTTTATACGCTTATCAATTCTAGTTACAGTTACAAATATTTATACTGTTACTATATATTTTATAGATTATTTTATATATTACTATTTATTTTTACTATATATTTATACTATATCTATATATGCGTACACTAAAATTTCAAACAATGTGGCAGACTTTGAAACAAAATGTTCTAAAATATGAATGAATTGAAATTTCTCATATTGGTTTATATATATATATATAATACAAGGTAAATATTTTTATAAATGCCTGTATATTAAAATGACCCAAAATGGAAAAAATATTTATACATTAATTACTATGTATTATAAACAAATAATAAATTATAGCAACAATTTGTTTTAATACATTTTAATGGTCACGAATACAAGAAAAAATATATTAATAAGAATATTGTTGTTAATAAAATGAACGATTTCGAATGGGTGATTCGATATTACTACAGTGATTGTACAGTCAAGACGGTTTCAAGACAAATCGTTTACACACAAACTCCGTATAATTCGAAAAATAAATTCACTCAGGACTAATCGAAAACCTACAAGTAATGTAAACACAAACACAGGTAAACAAAAACTACAAGCGAAATAAATTATTGTATGTAAATATTTAATTATTATACCGGAAGTAAACGGGATCTGAATGTTTATATAATGGAGATGATTTTATAATGTTTTAATATATTTACTCAAATTTACATACATAAATGTACATATAATATATATATATATATATATATATATATATATGCATATTATATATTATCATATAAATCTTTACAGATTCTCGTTATTGCGTAATATCCGGCAATAAGATATTAATTGCAGTCGCGTTTTTTCCGATAAGATAAATTAGAATCAAATTATATTCTGCATAAATTAAAAACTAATGATAATGTTTGCATTTCAATTTGTATGTTAATATATCGTTTTCTGAGCTTCCATAACGTTGCGACTACGCCATTATCTATTTGGATACCGTGCAAACGGAATCCGTATGTACTAACATGAAGGATACAGTTTTTTCGGTTATGTAAGTGCGGAGAAAGTGATTAGTTTTCAGTAAAATTAAGTAGCTGAGCACAGTCAAATATTTAGTATGTATGAGTGAGAAATATACATTCGTATACACACATACATACATAAACATATATATATATATATATATATATATATGTAATTTTGTGTGTGTGTTTGTATGAATGTTGAAGTATAAACTGTTGATTTCATTGAAATTTATTGCAAATAAAGTGAACTATTCTTTTTACAATTCACACAGTAGGTGATTTATATGTACCTGCAGTGTTACTGTTTGATATAATTCTGACACACACACACACAGAGATAGAGAGAGAGAGAAAGTGACAACTTATTAAAAGTTATTTATAATGTCATTTAAAAAGTTCAATTTTGTGTAAATTGAACGTTAAGAAGATCCTATTGAAAATATTAAACCTACTCGATGATTTCCGCGACTGTCATTTCGGTGCTAAAGAGAAAAAATAATATAAATCTTCAGTGTTTACAGAAAAAAAATTTTTTTTTAGAAAGGAATACACTGTGAATAAATGGACATATAATTCACAGAAAGGTATCAGTGTTCACGCTTTGTTGCGCTCGTACACTAAATGTTTGTGTCACCGAGATTTTTATTACGTTATTTATATACACAGAGATTGTGTGAAGTTTAAAAAGAATTAAAAGAAAAATAAAACCGGAAAAAATTATAGCACGGGCGGCGAACGAAGCGATTCCGGAAGTGTGTGTTTCGTATCGTTCCTTTCGATAACGAGCAGCTGGTTGTTTGAAATTGATTTTAAGTGATTCAGATATAAATTTTTCAATTGGGCGAATAATTCAATGGCAGCTTATTATATTCAGTTCGTTTTTTATTATATTCATTAAATACCGGACAATTTTATCGGGTTTAAGAATTAGTTCGGTGCCTCTGAATTGAACCGATCACGACTCTGCTTTAAATCGAAATATGTATGAAAATATGAGATGAAAAATGATTGGTTGATAATAAAATATTTAACGAAAAGTAGTAAAGTGGGTACTGTATAAAAATATATCAAAAGTGATTTATACCTCGATAATAAATCGAAATATAAAACTTACTCAACTAAATGAACGTTAAATATATGGTAGTGACTGTTTACTTTTCCTTTTAAATCTTTTTAATTTGATTCATAATATACAGAGTCATTGACACGGTTAAAATTGAATAAATTAAAAATTTAAAAAGATATTAATAATACTGACATTGCTATTAAGGCGAAAAAATATTAGTACTTGAATAAACAGCTGTTCATAGTTAGTAATTGAATTATTTATACTTATTGTAATTTAATTACAGTTTCATGGCAATTGTCTACGCACACACACACACAAACACATATAAATATATATATACATATATATATATATATATATATATATATATATATATAGATGTGTATGTTGTAAATGACTAATAAATGTTTTATATAAAGCATCACGTCAAACAAGATAAAAATGTAAGGAAATTGTAAAAAAATATAAATTGTGTATCGATGGATCGAAAGGTCAATTAGACTTTCATATTTTTTTTTGGTATCTTTTATTTATTAAAACAAATGATTTTAAAAATATTAATGTACATTCTTCGCGAGTGAAAATTAACTTTCTAAAAAAAATACATTTTGAAAGCTGTAAATAACTGGTTAGAAAATAGTTTTAGCAGAGAAAATGGGTTAAGGTTGGCAATTTTTTAAATTTGCTTTTTTCCCTTTTAGATTGTATTCGAATTCACACACACATATATATATATATATATATATATATATATATATATATATATATATGCACATATATGCACATGTATGTAAAGAGTTTGAAATGGAAATGGGCGAGACATATCGCATGAAGAGAAGACAACCGATGGACAAGAGAAATTATTGACTGGGAACCAAGGAATACAAAAAGACCCAGAAAGAGACCAATGAACAGATGGGATAAGTATATTAAAAACTTTCTTGGAAATCTGTGCAAAAGAGAGGCACTGAATCGAACAAAATGGAAAATCATGGAAGAGGCCTTTATCCAGCAGTGGATTAACAGAGGCTGAAGATGATGATGATGATATGTACATTGTGAATTGTATATCTGTTCAGAGAGTAATAAGTCATTTTCTTAGGTAACATTTTTTTTCAATAGCGTTAATAAAGATGTAACATAATAATTCCGTTATGATAATCGCACGCAAACGTTTTACTTGAACAATGAGACAATCGCCCATTATAATTTTAAATGTAGCGTGTCATATCGATTTCATTTATTTATAAAACAGGCATTGATTAAAATGCTTTCTGAGAAGAACTTCCGGCACGGCCGATAACGCCGATTCAATTATTCGAACGTGTACGGTAACGTCTCACATCCGGAAACAATTAAACCACGGACGAATATCACTGATCGTCTTTTGTTCCGCGTTCGCGTGTTTTTTTTTTTTTTTAAAGTCTAAATAAAACAATCGAGAGCACGACGTTAGATTGTTATCGAACGCAGCGGTGATTTCAATGCTTGCCGCGATACGACCGGCGAAGAATGATATGAAATAAATTAATGATTTACAAGAAATGGAAGGATCGTTATTGTTGAAAATAATAAAATTAATAATAATGCGGTGTTGTTTTCGTTTGCGTGCTGAACGAACGTGAAGAACAGCCCAGCGATGAAAGTGAGATAATTTTTTACTGACAACATAATTGAGGTCATCGGCGATGTTCTTTAAAATTCGCCGGAAACATATATATATATATTATACACACGAACAGACACAGGTATAAACCGCCTCTATATGAAAATCGAAAGTGTCCATTCATTCGTCGAGGTGGTTCCATCGATGGACAGACAGACCACGCGCTGTCTGCCTACGAATTCAATTATCACCCAGCTCCGTTGTCACACTTTTTCGTGTCAATTTTCGTTTTGAAACGGCGCGCATGTGTTCGTATTATTATGTTTTCAGTTCAATGACTCGGTTGCAAAAAGACTGCAACGTGGATCGATGAGAATTTTGAATGTCCGTTTCTTTTATTTTATTATTATTATTTCGATGAAAGATCCGATAGAGAGAGGAGACTGGATCAATATTAATTGAGTGATAGGTAATTTATGACAGGCGTTGTTCAGTATTCTCAGAAGGAAAGAGACGATTAAAATCGAAGAAGTGATCGTAATCTGTGCGGTACTTGAATGTAATAGCGTTATGAAGAAACGAGTCCTTGACTGATATTTATTTTTAAGTTTGATATTTCGCGTTGTCGACGTCTCTCTTCTTTGCAAGTAATTTTGAAAATGTTTGTGTACGTTTTTCAATTCGCGATGATTCGTTCTTGTACGCTTTGAAGAAGTTATAAAAATGTACAAGTCGGGATATTGGTTGTGAAATTTAAAAATAAACTGATTTACGGATAATCGAAAATATAACCTTGTATTTAATTTCCAAATTTAAAGCAGCTCTCTTCACTCTTTTTATTATGTCTCTAACTTCAGTTTATTTTTGTATCTATCTTATTCTGTCCTTATTTCTTGTTATTCTTTTTATACTACTCTGTGCTGTCTTAAGTCGTTATATCGTTTATTTATATATATATATATATATATATATATATATATATATATATATATATATATATATATACAATCAGCAGCAGCAGCCTCTTTTTCTGATGGATGAAGATCTCTTCCAAAAATTTCCAGTTCAAACGATTCAATGTCTCCCTTTTCTATAAATTTCCAAAAAAATCTTATCTCCTCATTCTATCTACTCATTGGTCTTTTTAAATTTTTTGATCTCCGATCAGTGATTCGTTTGCCCATCGATTATCTTCTCTGATTGCAATATATCTTGTCTATTTTCTTTCCAATCTCTTCACTCTTTTTATTATGAGTGTAACTTTAGTTTATTTTCGTATCCATCTTATTCTGTCCTTATTTATTCTTATTATTCTTTCTATACTTATCTGTGCCGTCTTAAGTCGTTACATCGTTTATATATATATATATATATATATATATATATATATATATAATGGGCAAACTTGACACTAAATTGTTCTAATCAGAGATGTTAAAATCTCTTACATACTGAGATGTATTTTACTCTTTCAATTAGAATTCACGTTGTATTTAAAAGAATGAGAAATCTTAAAAGAGTAGTTGTATTTTTTTTAGTCTCTCTGAGAAAATTAAAAACGAGTTGCACAAGTGTCCGAAAGAATAAACATGTGCGACCTTTTGCGATGGACTAACATTTAATCATCACATGCATGCAGCAGAAACTGTACATTTTGGTAGAAGGAAAAAAAACTAAAATATATGCACATTAAATCCTTACAATTTGAGACTCTCGCCCAATATAATTTCGTAAAAAAAAACTTCCTTAATAAATAAAATAATAATAATATTCAAAATACGTTTCCAAATAATGATTTAACTTCGCAATATCAAATTGCTTAGCTTAGTAACAAAATGTAAATATTGAAACTAGTAAAACGAGTTTTTTATGTGCAGATTTTAAGTACTATGCATCACCAGGTGAAGGTCACACTATGCAAGTCATATATATATATATATATATATATATGTATATGTGTGTGTGTATGTATGTATTTATAGATATGTGTTTCTATATGCTATCAAAACTAATACTTTAAATTATATGGCATTAAGTTTCGACTTTCTAATCTTGAAAATAAAGTAAAACCTGTTTAAAATTCTCCAAATTCTAAATAAGTGTATTTCAGTGTCAGTTTCGATTCAACAGATATTTTTTTTATGAAGTGAGTGAAATTAACATTTACATCCATTTTGTATAATTTAAGAGACTCGCTTTTAATAATTTCAGTACATTCGATTGACGAGAAATGTGGTTTATTATTTTTTTTTTACAACAGAATGTCTTTTTGTTCTGCGTTTCACATCGATCTCTCAGATTAAATTCTACTTTTTAAGACATCGGATTGTGATTCGACGTACATTTGATTCTTACATCTACACGAACATACTTCATTTATCTGTCTCCTTTTCCTAGTGAACGATTCTTATTAAACATTATGAATTGTTGTATGTTTTCAGTGCAGGTTTTAATAACTATTTATTTTTGTTTGCGAAATTTCAATGTTTGTACAAATTAAATATTTAATCACAGTTATATATATATATATATATATATATATATATATATATATATATGATTTTAATATGTTTGTTAGGATAAATCAGTCAACCGATTCTTCGGAGTGATATTCTTCGAAACGAAACAACAATTTCTAGCGTAATCTTCCTTATACACCTGAATTATTTGTTCACTTCACAACTATAAAGGAATTTTCTGACTAAAGACGCTCAATAATCCATTATTGATCATTTTTGATTCCTGATTATGAGTATGGCGACAGAATCATCTTCAGAATAGATACACTGGAGTATTTTTAATTTCAATGGGTTACCGAAGTCAGATAAACAAGAAAAGAATGATTGCAGAATGTGAGATTGATACTCATTTCAGTCTTGTACTCTCTCTATTTAAAATGCAAAACTTTGTACATTTATTATTCTATAATCTATTCTTTAATTTTTAGTTGTGATTGATTTTATGTATGTGACATGGAACAATTATTTCGATTGAAATCTTTTACTCAAATCAAAATCAAAAATAATTTTATTGTGATGAGTTTTACACGTTTCAACGCCGTATTTACTGTGCGTTGGATGGAAATTGGGGTTTGGTCCGGGGTATTAGTCGAGGCTTTTAAACCGGTTTTGATAGGAGATTTGTGTTTCAGGAAGTGGGTATAGGGGATGGTTTGAAGTGACGGACTCCGGAATTTTTTTTTTAAAAACCGGAAGGAATGGAAATCTTTTACTCAAGTTGCCAGAGTAATTGTACCCATTTATTTATCTATCTATCTATCTATTTATCTATCTATCTGTCTATCTATTTGTGGATCTGTGTAGAAGTGAAACAAACAGTTAAATAGATACATAATCAATTTACTGTCTATGTATTTCTTTCTGTCTCTCACTCTACCACTCTACCACTCTCCCCTCTCTATCTCTATATTTTTATGTATTTTAAATTTAATGTAGTTTTAGTCAGTATTTGTTTTTTTTTGCTAATTTTTCAGAAAAGTAATCCGATAATTATTTTCGTTAATGTAGAAAAATAAAAAAAATGTAAAATTGTACGAGAATCGAAAATCTAGATTTGCAATACAAAAAGAATTTAGAAAAACAAACTTGAATAATTAAAAATTCTAAATGTTTGCACTGTTAGGAAGAATAATTTATGATCACATTTTAAAAAAGTATTCACAAACTAATATTGTAAAAACAAATACATTTCATTTATGTTCTGAGACTGTGGCTAAATTTATTTTCAAAAAAATGGTTCTTTTTTATATCACAAAAATGATTAAAGGTGTATAATAAACTATTCTTGATCATTTTCGATTCTTGTTCAACTGTGTTTCGTTGACGATGCCATCATTTTCAAAACGCTGAGGTAGAGAAAAATCTATTATGGGTTTTGGATCGAAAAAAATAATTTGTATGAGCGAATTCATCCACAATTTTCAGATGAAATATTTTGTTTCTTTACTTAAGAACAATATACATTTTGTAGTGATAAAACAGACAAATTGTATTGAAAGTACAACACACTTAAATATATAAATTAAGTTACAATATTTTAATATACATTTTGATTCTGCTAAAGAAGAAATCAACAGTATCTTGTTAAATCAACTATTCACTAAAGAAGAAATCAACAGTGAAAAAACATTAATGATTATGCCAGATTTTATATAGCAAATTTTCACATACACAAATTTGTAACTCTTGAAGAGAAAGTTTCTTTTAGCAAATTAAAAAAAATATATTTGAATATTAACAACACATACAAAACTTATTCATTTGATTTTTAGGATTTAACAAGACATATATATATATATATATAGAGAGAGAGAGAGAGAAAATGTATAGTATTTTATATATTTTTCCTTTTATATTACATTAGTTACAGGAAAGACTGTTAAAAAGTGTTGGATGTTGACAGTTTTACTTTTTATGATTCGCTTGAAGAAAAATAAATGAATATTATATTATCGCTGATAAAAATCGATACTATTGCATGCTTTAATATGTCACAGCTGAAAAAAAGTGTATTTACATGTACTTTTTTTTTAAAGACATACCAGTTAAGTGATATTAAAAATTATATAAGACAGTTATAAATGTCAAACAGAATTTTTCACAGTTAGTTAAATATTAATTCTATTAAAGTTTAGCTTGAAATTAATATTCTTATTAGAGATTTTTATCAGCGATATATATATATATATATACAAATAATAAATGCGTGTTCCAAAAATATATATTGAAATTTAATAAATAATTATTAAGGAAGGTCAGCGCATTTATTTAATTTATCTAACGGTCGCCAAATTCGCATGTAACAGTTTAAGGTCGTATGTGTGTGTGTATTCGTGCAGTGTCGTACAATCTTATGAAATGTGGTTACATTGTTTTAAATGAATTTTACATTCGTCCGACGAATATAAAATTAATTTGTTAATAGAACGAACTGATTATCAGGTGAATATACGTGTCACAATTATAATTCCGACGCTTTGTGAGATGTACAAGAGATTAATTTGAGTGGCACGCGAGTGTTTAAAGTGCACAGATCGATGTACATTTTAATAATCGTTTCGTGATGAAGGCCTCTCTGACAATTTTGTAATATTTAATGTGAAATAAAAGTTTAGATGTGTATATTCAAAATTACAGTTGACTATTCATGATTCAGAAACAATAAAACACGAAGAAATGATATTTAATTAACTTAATTATTATATGAGGTTATATATATATATATATATATATAGAAATATTTCTCCAAATAAATCAGAAATAAAAGGAACAAAAATCGAAGACGTCAGGAAATATGTTTGAATGGGGTCAGATTATTAATATGTATGGATTATTCATTGAAAAAGTTAATATTAGGTTGGTAGGAAAATAATTGCAGTATCTAAGGCACAGAAAATTCTTTTCTATATTCTAATCAACAATCAAAATGATCAGTAATTAATTATTAAATATTTTTAATCAGAAACGGTGTTTTTGTATGATAAAATAATTGATTACATCATCTTCAGATCTCCAAGGTACAGGAAAATCTTTTCTGGACTCTACTATAGAAGAATAACAATTAGATGGAGTTCATTTGAAAGAAACGCTTCAATATTTAAATCGAATGTCCTACTCTTTTTGAAGAAAAAAGGATATGTCCAGCGCGTTCTACCTGTGCTCACCAAAGGAAGTGAAACATGGGTTCTTAATGTCAAAACAATGCAACGATTTAAGACATTACAGAGAAGTATGGGAAGATGTATCTTGGGAATAACAAGAAGACATGAGAAATTCATAGAATTGATACGAAAACGAACTGGAGCTACAGACATAATAAGAAGAGTGAAGAGTTTGAAATGGAATTGGATGGGATGTATTGTAAGAAAGGGAGATGATAATCGATGGACGAAAAAACGATTGTTTGAGGATCGAGAAATTTACACAGACCAGTGGACAGATGCGATAAGGATATAAGAAAATTTATTTCGAGAACGTATGCATGCACTAACGTGTATTAATTCGTTTATAAAGTCGGATTTGTGCTTACCTGGTCCTTGTCCGTCGTAAGTGAAATCTTTTATGTGAAGTGTTCTTCCATCAACAACGTACACTTCTCCTGAAACGCCATGGTGGAACTCTGATAATTTTCCCAGAAATTTTCCAACGTATTGTGGTCCGGCAGACTTGACTTCATCTTAACAGAAAAAAATTAACATTTAGAATATTCTGCTAATTATATATATATATATATATACACATATATAGAATGGTATTTAATAGGGAACTATTCCGAAACTATTAAAAATATATAATATTTGGATAAAATATTGAAAAAGTTTACATGAAAATATAAAAATTATTAATGTTCAGTGACTTTGTTATGTTTGGAAAAACGTTTTAAATTTCAATAAACTCAGAATTTATCCAACGGTTCCTGTAAAAAATATTAATCTAACAAAGAACCGACTGTCCCGGTTGTCTTCGTCTCTTAACATCATCTGAGTGTCCGATCTTCTCTAGTAATGAACAGATATCAATCACTCGTTTGAATTTAAACGACGATGACTGCCAGGAGTGTGTACCGACAGGATCATAGGTAGAGAAACGTACAATTATAATTATAGAACGGATTATTTTTAAAAGACGTACTCGAAGCGGTATAAAACTAAAATGTTTCCAAAAAAAAGTATGTTAGTACACACGTATTGTGTTCACTTGTAAATTTTATTATGCATGCAAGTCAGTACACACGTACGTGTAACACTGAATTTTCTTAAACCAAAAAAATTGAGAAAGTGAATCGAATGATAAACGTATGTGAAATTGGAAAGACATGTATTTAATTTTATTTCATTCGTGTGCGTTTGTTTCAAGAGAAACATACTTATTTACTGAACATAATAATATACATGTTTAGTGCTGTTAGAACATTTTCAGTCTTTCATTTATTTATCATTTCTTACTATTATATATATATATATATATATATATATATATACATGTGTATATATATATATATATATATATATATATATATATATATATATATATATACATATATACTAATTAATACTGATCAATAATCAGCGCAGTATCCATTTTTAACCATCGATTAGAGCGTTGTAAATGTTTTAGTTCTGTTAAAAATGTTCTATATATCAGGAAATATGATTAAAATAGGTAATGAAAAAATTACACATTACCGCATAATGGAAATCGGTAATAATTATTATGTGATTAGATAAATATCTCTTTCTCTATCACTCACTATATATATATATATATATATATATATATATATGTACCATACACTTGCACATGTGTGTATTAATTTGTTCTTTTGAAAAGAATGCACCGTAGCTGCCCACGTGCTGGGTGCGGTTAATTTATTGGATTGTACTGATTTGTACGCTAAACTACTTTTATCTAACGTTGCTTTACAATTGTTACCGTGTTTTATTTGCATATTATTATTTAATTAATTCTTGTATATGAATATATATATATATATATATACATATTTGTTTACAAACAGTTCGCCTATTTAACTAATAAATGGTTATCTAGAGCAGTATAATTTCTTACAATGTCACGCATCATGCTTTTTGATAATTATATGTTCTAAGAATGTGCTGTTATTTCATTATAAATCTATAATGGATCTAAAAATGTATGCGTGCGTACGTGTCGATCGTTCGCATCGCATGAAAAAATCATATTTCAATTAGAGTGGTTTGTAATGTACGATACAGTGGATTACACAGTTTATTAATGTTCGGATATAGATCAGATTGAAAACATGTTCCGTTCGAGCATTTTCTTTGAGCCGAGACCGATTGAAATTGTAAGATATATATTTTTTTAAAAAACTGATAATTTGAGTTGGTGATATGAGTGTGTGGGTCGTTTGGTATATTTTGAAAATTAATTAACGGTCTGAACTGTCACCGTGATTGTTTTCCAAAGAGACTGTTAAATTATTGTAAAAAAAACCGTTTGAGACTGTATTTATAAAAAAATAGGTCTAATTACAGTAAACCTAATTACCTAATGCCGAATTTTGATCTGATCACACGTATAACTAGAAAGAATAATAATGTTTTTCTCTCTCTCTCTCTTTCTATATATATAAATATATATATATATATATACATATTATATATATATATATATATATATATATATACATGAGGAAAAATCAAAAATGAATATTTAAGAAATAAAAAACTTTTATTCCATATAAAAGTGAAGCAAAGAATATATTGTACAACTTCAGCCTTGAAACATCGGTCATTTTGTCTAAATGAATAAACTAGACTTCATATTATTCGCTAATACTGTTATATATTACTATACTATTTTATTATTATAACTATTATTTTATTTTTTACACTAACCACTATTACTGTTTTAATGAAAAAAACCGTAAGTATTATAAAAAATAAGCTCGTGCAAAGTAATACCAACCACCTTTGTAATAGGTCATTGTGCAGCTCGGATACAAATAAATACATTCACTATTCTATATCAAGAATGTTTATTAAAGTCATTTTTCTACATGATTACTCCATAATTTCTATACGCTTAGTCCAATGTTTAGAATTTGTTTCGTTCCTGTGTACCTGGTTAAGTTATTTCCCTGAGCTCATTTTTTCTCTGTTTTTCTATTATTAGATTAATCTTTGCATATCTTCAGAGGGGTACTGTGGAGTATCCACCTGAAGATGCCAAAACCGGTAATGGAGAAACAAAAACAAAGTATATCGACTTTAAAGAAAAGAAAAATAATTTAGTACAATGCTTAATAAGCTTCTGTAAGAAACTTTTTGATCTCTTTCATAGATATTCTGTAGTTCTCATATGGCTAATAAAATAAATCAGTATTAATAATCAGTATAATCAGTAATATTCAAGATCCAAGTACAAACTTCCGAACTACTCAACATATAAGTTTAATTTAGTATCAAGAACAGTTCTGTGTATCTTGGTTTGAAGTTGGAGCCCAATATTCTTCTCTTTTGTTTCTTCATTACCGGCTGTATCTTCTGACTTTTCAGATAGGTACTGTCGAATGATGAGTACCTATTCGAAGATGTCAAAAGACGAAACTGGTAATCGATCAACAAAAACAAAGAATAGCGACTTCGAGGAACAGAAAAATAACTCTAATTGTACAGAAATGAGGGGGATTGTGCAGAAATATGACCTTAATGACAGTCTTGTAAGATTATTTAAATTATTACTTTTACGAGCGACCGAATTCATAAATGCTCATTTTTACTAAGATGCCGTTTCTATAAACAGGTTGCAGCGTAAATTATTACCATTAAGCATGTTTAATCCTGTATTATTTTTATTACTTGCCGTTGATAGTCCTAGTTGATGTCATAGTTATCTTTGTCATTTTAATGATTCGAAGTTAGTTTTTTTTTAATTTTTTTATTCAACAGTCGAATTGTAAAAGTCATGATCGATTTTCTGTGTTTGATCTTTCAAGAAGTGGTTATTTTATGTGCTTATATATATATATATATATATATATGTAATATTTTTTAAAAAAATAATATTTATATACGATTCACATTCATTTAAAAATATCTCTTTAGAGAATAATATTTATTTGATAAAATATTTAACTTTTTTCTATGTTCACATTGTTTTCTGATGTAATTGATATCTTTTTTTTCTCTTTCTCTTTCACGGATATATATATACGAGTATATATATATATATATATATATATATATATACTCGTATATATATATATATATATATATATATATATATATGTGTGCATAAGTGTTGAAATAAATAGATTCCCGTACGTATCAAATTAATATCGGATGTATATCTTGAGAGTGAGGTGCGCACGTATAAGTTCAATTGAAATGTGCCGCCGCCGAGACCATTAATTATTAATATCGTACTGATATAATCAAACTAATCCACTCAATTAAATCGAAATGAACTTGGACCGCACTCGTCCGTCAGAATTATCTGCGCGGACGATGAAATTCACGAATTAATTTCACTTTGTCAGAGATCAAACCCGTAACCTGTACGATTACAATAACGTTGAATTAGACGCAAAACCCTACGGGAAGTAATTAAGCACGTGTCTTACAATGTTGTTCGTGACACGTATCTCCGGTGCAGGTCTTTGCCGCCAACTGACCTACACACACACACACACACACTAGGGCGCCTGTAGTCAGCCGAGTGTACGGTAGCCACCTCGAGATTAATTTATTAACGATTAAGATCAAAATTCAGATCGCCAGGAATGTCGGGGACCGTTATGCAGCAGCGGCAGCAAAAGCAGCGGATTCGTTTTACACACAAACGTAGAGAGCTGTGTGTAGGAACGAACGCTGGACCGTTGTGGGATTGTGAAAGAAATGCAATCCGCGTGCGAACGTCACATTGATTCGACGCAATCGAAATCGGTTTACGCTGTCAGATTTCATGGAATCGACAAGAACTGTGTCTCAAGTTCATCGTCGGTGGAAATCGTGTATCGTGGAAATCGGTTAAGTTTTCGTCTAACGTTATTGCGCTTCGTTTATTTTTTGTTTGTACATTGAATGCTATATAAAACCGTTAATGATTTATATATGTATATATATATATATATATATATATATATATATATATATATATATATATATATATATATATATATATATATATAAACAATTAAACGTAAAGGATGTCTCAAAATCTGTCTATGTCTGAATGTTAGAAATGAATTCTTGTTTCGCCCAATGGACTACAAAAACATTTTCGTTCAAAAATGTTCAAAAAATCATTGTTGATGGTTTGATTGTGCGCATTTCGATGGCGGTACACAATCGTCTTTAGAGCTTTTAAGCTCTAAAGATGATTGTGTAAGAGATAAGTACATAAAAAGCAAGGAGATTAATTTGAAAACAGTTCGTTACATACTTGAAATATTTTCATCTTTTCTGTACTTTCAAGAAAAAATATTTAGTAACAAATTTGCATTTCGTAAATTACTTCTTTTTTTCATTCTATACAGTGAAAAAAATTCATGGTACCAAAAAAAGATTTTTCTGGCAATAATATATAATTTTTTGTATATTAGAAAACTTTTTTGAGCAATTTCTAAAAACTTCATGCATTTATTTAGTCCAATCGGTTTCCTAACAAAGTCAAGAAAGATTGTCTGTTTCTAGATAGTTAGATATTTGGTGTTTAGGGGTGTGTCGACAGCTAAGATCGTCATCGATCAGAGTTTTCGGTACTTTAGTGCTCTGGGGATGTGGTGTGTAAGCAACGATCAAAAATTAATCATTGAACATATTTGATCGAAACTTTTTTGTGGTCTGTGAGATGAAAAAGCTATATATATGTGAAAGTGAATTTAGCCACTGTGTTGACAAGACTTTTTTATTTAATAAATTCAAATTACTCAGAATTTTTGTTTATTTCTCTTATAAAATAGTTATTTTTTGTTCTTAAAACCAAGATACTGAAAGAACTTCACAGAGATGTTCAATAATTAGTGGCGATATTTAGTATTTCTATTATATATTTCGTGCTAACATGTTATGATTATGAAACACATTCACACAAAACAAGACTTTACGATGAAAATTCATAATTAAATCATTTTGATATCGATAAACCATTGAAGCAAATGTAGAGAACAGGAAACGAAATCAATTGCGGAATGAAATTTGATGTTAAAACAAAGCACTAATCTTTTTAATCTTGATGAGATTGTTTACTGATTTCAAATGCAATGACATTCGGGAAGATGTTTTTTCTTGAACACGAATGACCGTACAAGATTATTTATCTATGTGCGAAATTTGATTGTATCGCAAGTCGTTCTTATTGACCTATTTTTTCATCTCACAAAAAATATCCGATCAAAAAAATCCAATAAATCATTATTAATATTTTTGGATATTTTCTTATCCGCTTCAGATTTTTTTTCACATCAGAAACAACAAAAAAGTTTATGATCAAAAATGTTCAATAAATCGTCACTGATTGTTACTTATGCATATTTCGATCATATTCTGAATACCAAGCTACAGAAAAATCTGTTTTTCTATGCTTAGACTTTTTTGTATCATCAATAGTGACTTTATTTGTGAAATATGAGTTTTGTATTAAAGAGCTTCTGTGAGAATACAGAATGGGAGAAATAATTTCAGATACGTTTCTCTAATTATCTATCCGTCTGTTTATCTATTATCTATATTCTCTCTCTCTCTCTCTACATATATATCTATTAATATATGTTTTAAAAATTGATAGTCGGAAAGAAATATAAATTGATGAAAAAAGTAATATTCTTAAAAAAGATTCGACTTTTATCACAATATTTCTTATATATATATATATATAATTCAAACGTCACATTCCCACAGCACCGCACGTTTATTTTTCAGCATCTAGTCGAATAATTAAACGAGATCACCTGTTTATTATGTGGCGCCATTACTGTACATTTAAAAACTGTTACACTGCAATGCAATAATCGTATTTAAAAATGAATCAAACGAAAATAAGATAATAAAAACACATGCCCGGTGCATACCAACACAGCATGCGAAACAGTTAATCACGATTTGCTCTTATTTTAATGTAGTGAGATGCTCTTCGGATGTGATTATATGTGCATATTCATCGAATCCGTGTTCGCCTACATCATTACGTATACAATATATTAAACTGTGACACTGTCTTGATTATGTTCTATCATTAAATCGATTCATTAATTTGAATAAATCAAGCCGTTTAGTTTGCAGGTTGTAATATATTCATATTACATATATATATATATATATATATATATATATATATATATATATATATATATATATATGACCAAAATATCAATAAGATTGAAATTAATTACCTCACTATATTCCATTTCGTAGAAATACACTGTGGTGTATTCAAATGATATTTTCGCATCGAGAATAATAAAAAATCTAAGAACCGTTCGTTATAAATAAAGATTTGAACTGCAAGGAAATAAAACGCGTATAAATCTAAATAGTTATTACTTTTAGTTTGTAAAAAAATGATTTATTCACTGTTCATAAAATGGAAACGGGTTTTAGAATACTTTTTGTGATAACAGCTCTTTAAAAAATCGAAAATTATCTCTAGTATATTTCTTTAATATTATTTATTAAATTGTTTTTTATTACATTGATTTATCAGTTATTGTAATATTCCGCGATGCGAGATCTTTCTTGATATTATCAGAAAACTCTACCTCTCTCTAAAAACAGGACATGTTCTCTAATATATAGAAAAATTATACTTTTTAGATCGATTGTATTGTTTGTAAATATTGTTTTTCAGTGTACAGAAATTTATTTTTTTGGATGGTACATAAAAAATTCTAATATGAAGACCAGTCAAAAACTTAAAATCAAGCGAGATGTAAATAACTCTTCTTATTCTACTTACAGGATTTTTATTAAAGTCGTTTTTCTGTTTAATCTTCTATAGATTCTATTTATTTAGTCAAATGCTTAATGAGATACTTGATTCAATACTGAAATAATCTTTTTAGTGATCTGAACTGTATTAATGGTTTCTTCATGTGAAAGAAGTTTTCGTCTTTCTTACTTTTTCCAATGATCGAAATAGGTAGAAGTCATTTGATGCTAAATCGAACCTACATGATGGTTGGTTCAGGAGCTCAAAACTTAAATCTTGAATACACTGATTTAGTTTATTAGGAGGAATATGAAGCTCGAGTGATAGTGTAAGAGGCCAAAAATATTTTTCTTGGATAGAGTCTAGAACCTGATTAAGCTTTCGACTATGTGCATGGATTCTAACGAAAGTTATATAGAAAAACGATTTTAATCAAAATCATGTAAGCAGAATAAAAGTTATTCACTTCTGATGAATAAACGTGTTCTTATTTTCTGATTTGTGATTGTATTTTGGATTTTGTTCATTTCTATAAATGGAATATATTCATAATTTATTCGTAACACAAAATATCCATTAATTTTTATACAGACAACTGTAAACACTCTTTTATTTGAATAGATTTTAATGAATACTGTTTGTTTTCTTCTTGATGATTACACGAATATATGTACATTTTGAAAATCGAAAATCAACACAACAGATTTATAATTTTGTGTATAAGCGTTTTTTTCATTTTATTTTTACTTACTTTAGGATGAGGGAGTGTTTTATGTGTTCTGCTGCGTGCTGATCAAAGCTCAAAATACGATTTATGATATGCGTCCTCCCGTAGATAGACATTAAGTTACAAATCATTAAGATTAAACGATTCTTTATGCACACAATCATTTTTCTTCTTGCCATAATACTGTCCTGACACTGATTAAATTTTCATCCACAAACCAATTCCTGTTTCTGTAAACCACAAGAAAAGAACTGTCTCTTCGAAAATGTCCAATTAATCAATAATGATCATTTTTTTCCATTATACATATTTCGATGGAGATTCCATCATCTTCAGAGGACCAAGGTGTGGAAAAATCTCAAATATCACATCAAGGCACAGAGATTTCTATTTAACTTGGGGGATAGAAAAGAATTCACTTGTGGAAGATTTTTATTGCTTTAAAACATAACATTTTTTGTCTCTGACATGTAGGCACTTTTGGAATATTTTTTTATGGAATATACCGTGTCTTAAATTTAAATTAGTCTGAAGAAGAATTATCTATGAATAATTACAGCTGTGAGAATTTTCGAATCGTAGGTAGTTTGCATTTCTCTCCCTCTTTCTCTTTCACGCTCTCTCTCCCTCCCTCTCTCTCTATATATATATTTATATCTATATCTATCATTCTATCTATCTATCTATCTATCTATATATATATATACATGTATAAATAATCATATTATTTATCAAAAAAATATTTTTTGTAAGAAATAAATCACAAAGAAATTCCGATTTACATTGCAAAGCAAATAAAGGATTTTCTGCGCAATTGTTCACACATTTACTGAATAAACCATATAATTAGTTGTTGAATATTTACATAACAGTAAAACAATGAGACATTAAAATGTTTGTATTTATTTACAATTGTATGTTTTGTGTATGAATGATACATGAAATTAGTGTTTAAATTAAGGGGTTTCAATTCACGGCGTTACTTATTTGTTTTATATAAATATTATTTAAGTTTTTTTCCATTGCGTGCTTTTACTTGCTTTAAAATTTGATGCGTTTGTTTAAATTACAATCATGTTGATTTAAAAAACAGTGAAAAATAATTTTCATGATCGATTCTCAATTTAAGATCTTAGTGTTCATAAAAATACTTTCTTCATTTTTAATGTTTTGGATCTTTAAATCGATCTCACAAATTAATAATAAACAAACTAGATATTTTTATAATTCTGTATCTATTATTAATTTATCTCAGATCATTAATCACAAATAGCAATCAGATATTTATATATAGATATTTTTCATATAGTGTATTTAAATTGTATGATGACTTTAAAGGTTATATTTTATTTTTTCAGTTCTGTACGTGTCGAATAAAAAATCTACATAGAATTCTTTTATATTTCTAAACTAATTCTAAAATAATATTATATTTATCGAACCGAATGTTCTAATTTGTTACACTTATTTACTGGATAAATGATTTTTGTAAAAGAGAAGAAAAAACATTTAAAATAAAGTCATACAGTTGTTAATATATTTATATTTTCATGAATTTTAATAAGTTTAAATTCTATTCTATATTTTTGTATACATATACATACATATATATATATATATATATATATATATATATATATATATATATACATAGAGACAGAGAGAGAAAAACAGCTAAAATAAGTGAATTTAAAATTGTTTACCAAGTGTAAAAAAATCGCTATTAAAATAGGTTGTCGACGAACTTAATATGGATAATTTAATTCCGTATAAAATTTCACAGTTATGAACTAAACTTACACAAAATGAATCTAGTATAATGCTCTAATTGTTTCATAAATATTTAATTTAATATATAATACAGAACGCAATAATTGTTATAGAAAAACATATTAAAAAATATGTTCATCATAAACACTGTAATATCGAAAATGCTTTTGAAATGTTATCGAGTTAGATATATGATACTCTCTCTCTTTCGCTCGCTCTCTCTCTATACATATATACATCAATTTTTTTTTTACACACACGCCTGTAATTTCTACAAATCCATTTTTAAATATACGTTTCATTCAAAAACTTGCTACGATTGTGTAATAATCGATGATACAATCTTTAAAAATATATTATTCGCTCATTTGTGTCCGTAGACTATTTATAGAATCCTCTCTGTCGTGTAATAATATTATTATTTGTTTAATTCCGTCGTTTAATGACAGGAGGACCCGAATGTGATTTTTAATTATTCAGTTGACATTATATGAAAGGTCAACAAACGTTCGACTCTAATGTGTCAGTGCTGATCAACGTTTTTGTTGTGGAATTATATTAAATAAATATATAAAATCGGATTATTGGCTACGCGATAGAAGAAAATGTGGTCATAGAGTCACAGATCGTAGATGAAAGATGAGAGTCACGAGTTAATTGATTGTTTATGTTTAACTGACTGTTGAATGTGAGAGTTGTGACAAAAAATCTCATATAAATGACTTATTATATAATCATATTTTTATACTACTTGAAATGAATTCGGTTTTGTTTGCAATTAAGTACCAGAAATTTTTAATAAGTTGTTTCGTTATATTATAGTCATTGTCTTTAGGTACAAGTTTATATATATATATATATATATATATATATATATATATATATATACAGTATAAGAATAGATCTTAATAAAAGATCCAAAAATATGTCATAAATTCGATTATTTCGATTAATTTCTTTGTAAATCTTACTAAAATTAAATCTTTCAGACGTTTAATTTCTTTAGAAGATGATTTTTATTAATATTAAAAAATTGTTACACAAATTGTACACCTGGTGATAATGATCTTAGTTGATGACTCGTCGTTGAGCCCCAAAAAACTAATTAACCAACAAACTATATTGAATCCTGACACAAATGTAATTGTTACAGATATTAGTGCTTTCATCTTATGTTCATGTTCTAAATTGAAAGTTAAGTCATTAAATGTATGATGTTTTTTAAAGTTGTCAGCACTAATAATTCTTTTATAATATTAGTAATATAAAAATATTATTTATATATATATATATATATATATATATATATATATAGAGAGAGAGAGAGAGAGAGAGAGAAAAAGAAATTATTGACTGGGAACCAAGGAATATAAAAAGACCCAGAAAGAGACCAATGAACAGGTGGGATAGGGATATTAAAACCTTTCTTGGAAATCTGTGGAAAAGAGAGGCAATGAATCGAACAAAATGGAAAATCATGGAAGAGGCCTTTATCCAGCAGTGGATTAACAGAGGCTGAAGATGATGATTATATATATATATATATATCATTTAAAATCTTTTTTTTTAAATAGTTTACCTATTTTAACATCAAACATCTCTAACATTATTGTATTTGTTATTACTGTGAAAAGTTTAAAATTTACAAACATGTTATACACAGATTAAAAGAAAAATATCGACATACTTTAGCATCTGTTAGATAAATCTTTCAAAATGTTAATTATCAAAAAGTGTCAGTGAATTTGAACAGAACAACAACGGCGCTAATTAAGTTCAGATTACACATGTTTCGACAATATCATGATCGTCGGCGCGTAGAAGAAAATTGTTAATTAAATAAATAAAATTTCAGCAGCAACCATCATGCATGTAATTGTTTCGAACATGCTCTGCTGAATCTGGGACGAAATTTAGTACCGTTTTCAACGTCAGTGGGACTTATAAACAGTACATGTATCGAAACTGGTTAAAGAACATAAACACAACTTTGTGATTTTGTCTAATCATTTTTTAAAAAATTGTTAATTAATGATTGTTGTATAATATAAGGACAATATAATCTTGTATATGCATATGCATATATATATATATATATAGGTGATTCAATTTAGGTTTCCACATAAACGTATTAAAAAAATCGCAAAAATTATTAGCAACAAATTATTTTTTATGATTTTTTAATACTTTTATGTGGAAGCCTAAACTGAACCACCCTATATATATATATATATATATATATATATATATATATATATATATATATATATATATATATATTGTATTAATATATGTTAAAGGTGAATTTTGTAATATTAAATTAAATATAAGTTTCATTGAATTAATAAAATGATATATATATATATATATATATATATATATATATATATATATATATATATATATATATATATGTATATATATATATATATATATAAACGGTGAAAGTTGTTTAATAAAAGTACTTATTTTCATATTTAATACGTTTCATGATTTAAAGATTAATTTTAGATTGTATTTAAATTGTATTATTTAATTTGCAGATGATGATAAGAAGATCGATTGAAAAGAATGTCAACAGTCAACAACAAAAATACGGTGAGCTTTTTAGTATTTATTTTTTTATGCATATATATATATATACATATATATATATTAATTATAATAATACGTTCTTATTTCCTCTTATGTAAAACTAATTAAAGCGGTGAGTTTTAATTAAGCTGGTCACTAAAGGCAAAGATATTGATGACTAATATAGAAATAAAATCTTTACAGATAAATAATTTTAGATCATTAAAACAGTATATATTTGCAAATTGTTGTAGTTTTTAATGAAAATTTAATTAATAATTTCAAAGTTTTCGATTTTATATTCGCGTGTAAGCTTTTCATATTGATTTATTTTCTAATAAGTAATTGAAAGATATTTTTTTCATATTTGTTTTTTCTTAATTAATGCTTTCCGATGATAAAAAACACGTTTATTAATGAAAATATATTTCATATCTTTTTCTTTGTCAAATCTAGAGTATATTTTAAAACTAAGAAATACGTTTCCAATTTATGAACATTGAAAAAATTAATGCACGAATGTTTACAATTAGCCTGTGTAATAGATGATATTTTCAACGAACGTTATTGTTTACTTAATAACTCTTAACATTGGTCTATCTTCAAGTTTTTAGAAAAGAATTATAGTTTACACACACATTTATCTTTTCTGATTGTGTAAATAAAATGTTTATAAGGTTTCAGAAAACATAGATATATAGGAAGAGTAGATTATATGTTCGACTTGTATGAAATGTTTGATCATAGAAAATGTAATTTCAGATATGACATTCATATTTCATTATTGAGTTCTTGTACTTTTTTAAAACGAGATTGAAAAAGTGTTATAATTGTCAATCGTATAATAGGAATTTCATTTAATCTTTCTTAGTAGTATATTATTATAATTTTTTTTAGTACACAGGTCAAAATTTTATAATACGAATAGAAAACAAGGATAGAATGAAATAGAAAAAATGTTTACAAGTTTATTTAGAAAATTTAAAAATACTGAAACCGTTAATCAAGTTAGAAAATTTTAATTCTAATCGAAACAATGACGAAAATGTGTCAAGATATCGAACTAAAAAAAATTTAAATTTATGCTAGATATCAGGAATTAGTCTGAAAGGCTGTCTTAGTTGTCATTAGGAAAAAAAAAGAATTCTTCTATAAATATATTTATAATATTTCCGACAAAAGAACCGTTTTAATAAAATATGAAAAAAAGAAAAATATCACGTTTCACAAACAGCAATATTTATATATATATATATATATATATATATATATATATATATATATATATATATATATATATCAGAATACAAAGCCACCGAACGCTTTTCATATCACGTGTGTGACGTTAATAATCTACCATGAAAAAAAGCCCACTAACCTGTATATGTAAACAAGACAATCGCAATAATCGCCACATTGATCGGCAACAATGGTAATCTGTTCCGTACTCCGAGTGTCATGTTGAACGTAGCACAATCAACTGATTCGAAATGCACAACAACTCTTTCTTAAATCAACATTTTACAAAAACAGTGCTGAAACCGTCATCGGCTCGATAGGTCCCCACTCTAAGCCGTGTATTGGACTTATGTCCAGGTGAATGTAACCGTGAAACTAATCAGTAAATGCGCGAGCAATAACGCGGAGAAGTGCCAGTGTAACGAACGCTTCTAATGATTGAAAATTCGTTTGTTGTTGTTGTTTGTTGTCGTGTGCGTTTTTTTTTCGTTATCGCCTTTCTTCGTCTTCATGTACGTTAATAGAATATAATTACTATAACGGATCGTTAACGAGGATCCGGACGATTATTAATGATCCTTAAAACGTTATTTTACTTCTATGTAATTAACAACAGAAGTAATTAAGAAAAATCTGTAATTGGCGATTAAAAAGAACATAATTACTCAATTAGCTCTAAGTAAAATGAATATCGACTTTTCATAACTATACAAGTTATCGATTTAAAAACGAAACTTGCATTTAAACACCCAAATATTATGACAAGTAATTATGAAAATTCTATTTGTCTTTCGCAAATGATTTTTTTCATCACACAAACCGTGAAAAAGCCTCCCATCGAAAATGCTTTCAGTAGATCGTTATTGATTGCTGCTTATTATCATTTTGATGACAATTCCGTCATGTTCAGAGAGCTGCTTTCCAATTCAGCTGATCATGAAGGATCTGGACCGTCAGAACAACATACCAACATGATTATAGATGTGAAATATTACAATTATTTATTGAACATTTTTGATCAGATTTTTTTGTTTTCTGAATTGAAAAAGAATCTATTCGTGAAAGTGCATTTCCTGTCAGACTTGTATTTTTGCCTAATACACAATTGAATGTAATATATATATATAAAATTACTATAAAAATTTTTTTGAAGTGTACAGCGTGTCCAGGATCCCCTCTAGCACGGTTATCTTACCGGTATTTTTTAATAATTGAGAGTTGTCTTATAAATATCGTAGAAAAATGATGTATTTAACAGACTCTCGTTTCTTAAAGTCGCTAGATTAGAAATATTAGTCTGGTAGAAAAATAATCGCGGTTTTTTGTTTTCTGAATTCTAACCTTAATTTTTTTCAATTAAAATGTCACTTTATCGTGTTCATATTAATGCCGTTTTAAAGTGCATTTTTCGGTCTATATTTTGGTAACACGACTTTGATTTTATTTTAATTTTGGTTCAAACTGAGCTATTGAATCAAAGATGGAAGAGGAGCAAATAGGATCAATTTTTTGTATGAGTTCGAAACGGGTGGTAAAGCAGCAGAAATTGCTCGTAAACGATGCTTTGGGTGTGGGTACTCTTGAGGAGCGTACGGTGCGATGGTGGTACTAAAAATTTCGTGATGGGGACGAGAGACTTGAAGTTGATGAGGTAGCGGGCGTCCTTCTTCAGTTCACAACGACCAACTGAAGGTGTTAGTTGAATCAGAACCACGCACAGTATTTCGAGAGCTTGAACAAAATTTATGCGTTAGTCGTCCAACAGTTCCGGACCATTTAAAACAGCTAGAAAAATCAAAAAAAGAGAAAAATGTATATGAATTTGAGAGACGTAAACCGTAATTATTTTTCTACCTACCTAATGATATTAGAGGAAATAAATTCAAACGTTTGTATTTTATATTAATAACGGATTGTTCAGAAAATATCGATTATTTTAATTTAAATGCTATTAGTTAAAAAAATAAATCTTCTTCTTGTCTGAACATGGATTTTTTTACTATGTTCATAATTTTCTTAAACGTTTCATTGTACCTCATAAGTGTATGTCTCTTTTACAAAATATCCACGCGAGGTACTGATATAAAACGTATTATTACCAAACGATTTTTTGTACAAATCCTAAAATAATTAGGTAAATAGATCCGTTGATTTAAATAAACAACTGTAATGAATCTAAGATACTTTTCTAAGATTAGAAATCAATGCAAAACTAGAATTTTTAAACGCAATTATTTCTAAAGTAACACCTGTGATTCAATCTAGTAATTCAATGACTTGGAAACAATTCTATTTAAGAATGTCTGAGTTTTGTATAACTAGAAAAATCCATTTTTAAACATAATTATCGACATTTGGACAGATCTTCCTCGTATAAAGGACAAGGAAGAATAATAACAAGATGAATAAAAATTCAGTTTACTACGAATTTATGACACAAACACTTGTACATTTTTCCATTCGAAATCACAAAATTCTCGTTCGACCAATGAAGAATAACACGTTATCTCCTAGAAACGAAATCATTCGCTGACGATTTGTTAAGAGGTCGATTAAAATCCACCGAGTCCATAAAAAAAATACACTTGTTTAAGAAAGGTGAAAACGTATTCTCTAGCGACGTTCGAAACCCAGCCCAACTTCTTGAAGGATAAACGCCTCGTAAAAAAAGTGTTCGGTGTGTTATAACCTATTCACCTGTTGTAATTATATTTGAAAAGTATCGTCTTTCACGTCGCAACAATCTATTCAAGATCATTGTTTTAGGAGCGGCACGTATATTACTACACATTTTTTTTTGCAAAAAAATTTCCGTTCCATATATAAAATGCAGTGTATGACGAATCTGTCTACAATTAACACCGGTTAATGTCAAGAAATGCATATGAACAAGAGTTACGTAACTGATTATACTTAAGTATCTCGTATTTTATCGTGCGGTTGTTTTTAGCATACATATATATATATATATATATATATATATATATATATATATATATATGTATGTATATATGTATATGTAATTATGCAAAAGTTTTACTGCGGTTTGATCTCTAATTGTTCCATTGGTTTCGTACCAAGAATTTCAACATAAAAAATATGAGATATTGTGGTTATTGTAAGTTGATCTAGTTTTTCTTTGTGTTCTTATGTGTGTGCTGTAACACAAAAATGAATGAATTGCGACGCATTAAAAATATCATTGAGATTTATCAAAATTTCTATTTGGTAGACGAAACATTGACACATTTAAGTCAATCAATCAAATTTTTAATGAATACATACATGTATATATATATATATATATATACTGGGCATCGAATTCATAGATCAAGAAGTTTAAATAAGTGTATTTATATTTTTGTGTGTTAGGCGTACAAATTAACTAGGTGCCGTTTCTTTTAAAAAATAATGTTTTATTTACTGAAAAATGGAATACACTTTGATCCTGAAAATATCGAAAATCATTTTGTATAATCTTTCTCTATCTGATGAGTAACTAAAGGATGTCTTCCCGAAAAAAAGATAGCGGGTTTTAGTCGATGAACTCATCAAAGCAATTCCATGTCTCTTGCACTGTTTTAAAATGGGTTTCAGCCAGGTGATGTTGAGGCGATCAGAACAGGTGATAAACCGAAGTGGATAGAGTCAGTGAATACGCCGCTTGAGGGAGATCTTCCCAGTAAAACGAATAAGTTCCTTCCTAGTCTTCAGTCCCTTTTGTAACTTGCGGCCATGCGTTGTCGTTCTGCAAACTGACTCGCTTCATTCCCTCTCCAGTGAATGGTCTTTATCTCTTCAATGACCTTATTCTCACTCAAACCGATGAGATTTTATTGGAAACACTCTGAATTCATAGTCTGATCAGGTTCGAGCAACTCATATTTGTAGAAAATATATAAAAAAAGAATAAATATTCGAAAGGGTGGGCATATTAAAGTTTTGAAACTGCGGCCGAACACATCAATCACAAAAAGTTTTTTCAGTAAAATATTGTTGATTGTCATCCCCATACTGCCGACTTAGAATAAAAATCACATTGTGGTTTTTCTATACCTTTGTGCAAGTCGACTCGAAAAATTACAAATAAATAATAAAAAGAATATTGTACAAATTTTCTCTTACAAATGAATTAATTTGTGACTTCACAGACCCACATACAATTTTCTGGTCGAAAATAAAAATTGATTATTGATCGCTTTTGATTGTTTCGATGACGATGCCATCATCATCACAACGTCAAGGTACAGAAACATCTATGCAGTAATTAACTTCAATCGCTCATCAATTGATCAAATATTTCCAAATAATTATCGTTGTAATATTCACAATCAACAAAAATATTTTAAAAGTACATTTATTCTTATTAAACATTTAATATTCTTTCTAATTTTTCTGTACATTGGCGACCATATTTAAAAATTTTCTAATTTGCCATATCATGTCAAATAATGTTATTTTATTTTACATATATATATATATATATATATATATATATATATATATATATAAGTATAATAAACAAGATTAAAAACGAATTATTCTGTCACACCTCAAATCACAATCACAAATCAAAAAGTAATCTGATCTGAAATGTCCAGTAAATGATTAGTTGCATCTTTTTTATTATTGCTTATGTGTATTTCAAAGACGTTGCTATCATCCGTAGAGCTCTAAGGTTTAAAAAACCTAACTTTTTTAAAATTTAAATCTTCTTTATCTATCAGTTTACTTTTACAACCAATGGGAAAGTGTCTCTAAGGTACCAACAACTTATATTCCTTTTTGAAAAATATATTTATGAATGATTTTCAAACATTATCAATAACTTATCGTGCATTTTTGATCAGAAATCTGGTTTACGTTGGCGGAATGGAAAATAATTCGTTTGTAAAAATCATGTGTTTCCATTAATTTCCGACGGACAATAAAATGTAACATAGAATGCATATTGAAGATTAATATCGACTAGAACAGTTTCTTATAAAATCACTTAACTGTTCTTTTAACAGCAATATTTATCATATTTAAAAAAATTAAAAATAAGAAAAAAAATTTAAAAAATCATTTTTGACTACAACAATGCCAATATTACATTTTGCTCGGAATGAATTAATCAGTTAAAGATTTTTCACATTTTCAAAAATTCTTGAATTTTTATATCCTAGACGTTATGACAAATCTGTCATATATGTATATATATATATATATACTAGAATTACATTCTTGAGGTCGCTCCTATAACTAACAAAAAGTTTCATACAATTGATAGATCATTTCAGAATGATTTAAGATGATATTTGTTTGTAATTATTTATAAACTTTACATGTATGTTGATATTATCAAAAAATATATGTAAATACTATGAAGTGTATTGTTTGAAATAATAGTAATTATATATATTTCTATTGAAAAAAACTTTGCCATTAAAAGTAGCAGATAGTTTTGATTGAATAACATGTATCATAGAATTTTGTCTAAAGTATGTTCTTTCGACGTTGTATCTTTTATGTGATCAGGTATCTTTATCCATCCATGTTTGTTTTTTGTACATATATATATATATACATATATATATATATATATGTGTATATATAGACATAAAATAAATATACATGTTCACGACGATTATGGTGAAAAGGTTATAAAACACATTCACACGACTGTAGCACGTGTGCCGGCACATTTAGAGAAGAATTCGACATTTAATACCATTGTTTATAAAATATATATTAATAATTAATCGCACTCCTTTTGATTTATTGAACAAAACGAAGATTTAGCGCTCGGGGTCGACGACCTCGAAGGCGTATAACACATTTCACGATAGTTTATAGACGCGTTCACGCTGTATCGGTCCTTTTTAGCAAAATTTCTTTCCATCGAAATTTATTATATATTGCGAATGTCATTTTCACCACTGACATTTAAAATTTGATTCTTATCGCGCGCATAAAGGTCACCGAATGGAAATTATTATTAGAATACAGTCTTAATTATCGAAGAAAAATATTAGAAGCGAATTCTCATACGAATTATAAGAGTATACACGGTGACTCATACACGAAATTATGCAGACGGCACGAATACTTTATGGCTTTAATGTCCGTATTAATTTTTAATGGCAGATCTCAGATAACATACTGAGTTTCAATTAATAGAGTCGGTATTGTTTCTGAGACAGACGAATCTTAAGTAATCAAATAATAACTGCAGTAGTCGGCGATTAACTTGAAAAATGAACTCGGTGTACAAACAATAAAATTGCTTTCGAGACGTTCGGTAAATGTTTGTTTGCATTCAGCAGACTTTTACTTAAGTAATAATAAACGACTAAAAATATTTTTTCACGGTTGAAAGTGATTTCGACGTTTTTGTTTACAATAGAAAAATTAATTCACGTAAACGACGCAATCTTGCAATGTTTAAATTAATTCTTAAGTCTATGTCTAGCATGATGAATGTTTTATCATAATGTAAAGGCTCGACTGTCTAAAGTTTACAATTCAGATTTATTACTGTACATTAACATTATGTAAAAATAACTTTAAATGAAATAATTTTCATTGTCCTCTGTATTTTTCACTATAGAAATTTTAATACAAATGAATTTCACAAATGTTTTCTGTTTTCTTTTTTTTTTTTTATCTCACAAAATACAAAAAGATGTTCAATAAATCATTATTGATTACTGCTTGCGCACGCATTTCTATGGTAGTGCCATCATCTTCTAAGCACCGGTATATAGAAAAATCTTTGTGTAGTTTTTGTGATGAGAAAAGAAGCTATTTGTGAAAGCGAATTTATCAACAGTATCGGAAATATGAGAAAATTTGAGTTAAGGGCTTGCACAAGTTTGCCGTTCGAAAAGTAGTACGAATTTTGATAATTTTTTTGACGTGGCTATTAATGTCATAGGTTTGGAATTTTGTACAAATTAAATACATGTCCTGAACAAACTTTTCATTTTTTTATTTAAAAATTTTTTAAAAACTATGAAGATATTATAAATAAGTTAAAGGACTGCTTCTGCTGTATGGCCAATCGGTGTACTCGATTTCAGCAACTGCGTCGATCTGACATCAAAAACAGAACAATATACTTGCAGTATAATGCAAGAACTCTGATATGACCGGATACTTTTTAAAAATTTTGAAAATTGCCAAAGTGGCAGCCGTTTTAAAAGAGGTCGTTTTTCGACTCGCCTAATAGTTTATTATTAACAAATGGAAAAGCATATCAAAATATTATCCGATCATCCAATAAAGAATATTCTTAACAATGTTCAGTCAGAATTTCAAGCCAATCGGATGAATAGTTTTTGAGATATGATGTACATTGTTTTGAAAAGTATGATTTCGAGAAAAACGAAAGAACGTACTTCGGTTAAGCCTTGTCCCGATGCGGACCGCCTCCATTAAAACCGCCGTATCTCTGGGAATTCTTAAAAAATCGATAAAAATCTTTTCGATAATGAAACTTAAGCCTTTAAGATTTAATAATATTAAAAAAATCGATTTTACTAAGACTTCCAATCGTATGAAAGCCTTGTATAGATGAAAAATTCCTATTATATCGAGAATAGTTTTTCAGTGTTTGAAAGATTATATCAAGATTAACTGTTCGCTTATTTTTTAAGAATGTAAATATACTTACTTATATTTGTATCTCTATCCATGGATTCGATGTCAAATGTACGAGATTTGATAAAAATTATTCATGATATCGGTAAGAGAAACTATTGACATGATATGATTCGACCGTCCTAAAACGACGGTGAATTATTTTAATTTAATACAGAGTTATGATTGATTCAATGTAAAGGCATAGAGTTAATTTTGATACCTAATATATTAGCGGTCAAACTGATGTTATTAATGTCCTGAATTGAATAGTTAAACGAATTAATAATTATTTAATTTTTTTTTCTACTACGAACTTAATGTTTATTTTTAATTTCAAAGTCGATTATTTATATTATTCTATATATCACGGTAGTCGATCTTATGATTTTCATCACATCAAAAAACGTCCACAAATATTATAAAAGATTAACAACCTATTTCTGTAGCATTTTCAACTGACTTTCCAATTTTTCACCCATTGTATTATTTCTCATATTTGTGAACAAACTGTCGTCGAGTCACTTCTTTCAAAAATTACAGCGGCTTCCATAATAATTACATTTTTCTTTTCCACTGAAATTTGTATAAGTGTTAAACATGTTCAAATCAAATTCCATGTAATTTACATGCAACACTGTAACGAATGTCCTCAAACTCCGTAACGACACGCACGCAGATATCAATGAACTCGGATCTCGTTCGAACGCTCCTCCGATCCGTTTCAAGGGTATCGATCGCACACTGATTCATCTAAACACTGTTATTCTTCTCGTCTCGTGTTATCTCGTTCATGTTTCTTTCATAAGATTTTTTTCTCGTACGACGCGTCAGCTCGACGAACGAAAAAAAAAACAATAATGATAAAATGTCAGAATAACAGTAATTAGCGCAGCGTGATGATATTCTGTATCTGTTTCTTGACTGCATTCATGATTATCCTGTCAGAGTTATGAGTACAAGGCTGCGCACGCTTTTACTATAACAAAACAATAAGGTGTATTTCTTTTTCTGTGTTTCACGTTGCGGTTGTCGTTTTGATTTCTCACAAATATACGTGGGAGAAGACGATGCGAGCGAAATAGTAAACAGAATGAAAGAAAAAAATACGTATACACATTTGTATATCGAACAATAAATTCTTTATGAATCTATTAATTACATGTAAAGCGTGACAGGCTCGTACGTGTTTCATAATAGGTGGTAATTTAAGGAATTTGTGTATATATATATATATATATATATCATCATCATCATCTTCTTCAGCCTCTGTTAATCCATTGCTGGATAAAAAAAAATCCAAAAACTAAAAATAACATGATTATTTTTAACTTTTGTAATTTTTTAAATACTTTCATGTGAAAAACTTAATTTAATTTCCATATATATATATATATATATATATATATATATATATATATATATATATATATATATATATATATAATCATCATCATCATCTTCAGCCTCTGTCAATCCAATGCTGGATAAAGGCCTCTTCCATGATTTTCCATTTTGTTCGATCCAGTGCCTCTCTCTTGCACAGTTTTCCAAGAAAGTTTTTAATATCCTCATCCCATCTGCTCATTGGTCTCTTTCTGGGTCTTTTTATATTCCTTGGTTCCCGGTCAATAATTTCTCTTGTCCATCGGTTGTCTTCTCTTCTTGCGACATGTCCCGCCCATTTCCATTTCAGACTCTTTACTCTTCTTATAATATCTGTGACTCCTGTTTGTTTTCGTATCCATTCTATTCTCTTTCTATCTCTTCTTGTTATTCCCAACATGCATCTTTCCATACTTCGTCGTGTTGTTTGGAGTCTTTGGACTATCTTGGCGTTAAGCACCCGTGTTTCGCTGCCATAGGTAAGGACCGGTAGCATACACTGATCGAATACTTGTTTCTTTAGACAGAGTGGGATTGTTGATTTAAATATCGAGGCGTTTCGTCCAAAAGAGCTCTGATAAATCAGAAAATGGATAAAAGTCTGTCAAATAATCAAGAAAAACTATTAGAACTCACTTTTTGGTAATACTTACATTATATATTTTATTCAGAAACTATTTTTACGGAAATATTTCCATAAATATCCCTCTTTATCGAAATACTCTCATGTATAAATAAATATGTTCATTGTAAGTCTCATATTTTCATCTCATACACCTTGTTTCATATTGAGATACACGAGTATACATGAATGCTACATAGCAACTTTACGAAAAAGTAACTTTTTAGTTTCAATTTTTTCAGTGTCATTCATTTATATGAATTGTTAATAAAGTTGATTCGTTTGAGAACTATTTAATAATTTTAAAACTTCAAACAATATTCATATTTTTAGAAAAAGGTTGTTTTTAATGAATGAATCAAAATAAGATTACAGATGATCTAGGAATTTTTTTAATTAAAATTTTTTTATGAGTACACACACAGACACACAGACACACACACACACACACATATATATATATATATATATATATATATATATATGTATTCTTGTAAATAAATCCAATAGCTTTTACATATTCCACGAAAAAGCCGAACTAATTGTTAAATGTAACCAAGTTAATGAATTAACATACATAATAAATTACACCCTGACACGAATGAATTATTATAATTAATATTCGAAACTGTATAAATGTGTATATGCGTTTGTATGTTTTTTATCTATCTATCTATGTGTGTGTGTGTGTGTTTATGCAAATTTGTATTGCATCGTCTATCGTGAATTGAATGAATTCTAAATGTCTTACTCCACGCCCGTGTATTTGATCCAGTGATAAATGTACGTGCCTTATAAATTGGTTATAATAAATGCTAATTAAAAATATCAGTGTTCTGTTCAGACGAATATAAACGAAAGTTTGGAACGAACGAACGAACGACATTGCGTGGATTCTATATGAACGCGCGCTACTCAAGTGTGGAGCTTGTGCGTCTTCTCTATTCTTCAGAACGGCATTTCAATTCTTTCAAAACGTTGATGAGCTATTCTTGTTATGTATAATCGTTGAATTTTATATTTACCATATATATATATATATACATATATATATATATATATATATATATATATATATATATATATATATATATATATATGTATGTAAACAGATAGATAGACCGATAGGTGGTAAATTATTTCAAAACGAAGAGTTATTGAATATATCTTCAGTTCAAGAAAAAATAAGTGGATGAACGGTTTTAATTACTGCCGAAACGTCTGTTGTTTATACAAGAAAGTATTAATCCTTATTCTATGCTTGTTTGTTGAAAAAAGTGTTCTGGAAATAATTAACTGAATGCATTTTTCAAAACGAACAAATATTCGATAGTTTTGATTTGTAATCGTATTTTCATCCTAAGTAAATTAATGTGTGTTTTAATGAAATTATTAAAGGAATATTTTGTGAGTATTAGTTTCAAATTTATGATATTTTTTCTTTCGTTCTGTCTCTCTCTTTCTCTCTCTCTCTCTCTCTATATATATAAGTGAATGAATGTCATACTCTCTCTGAAGAGAAAAGGATATGACTAGTGTATTCTACCTGTACTCACCTAAGTAAGTGAAACATGGGTTCTTAACCCCTTGCCTTATAATATCGAGTGAGACTTGTGATGCGGATTTCGGGCCAAACATGAAAAATACGAGTGAGATTCATGTTATGGATATTTTTGGCTTGACTATGTTACATGCTGTCGCGAATTAAATCATAAGGCAAGGGGTTAATATAAAAACAATGCCTTGAGATAGTGTAGAGAAGTATGGAAAGATGTGTGTTGGGATTAACAAGAAGAGATAAGAAAAAAATGGATACGGAAACAAATTGAAGTTACAGATATAAGAAGTAGAGTGAAGAGTTTGAAATGGAAATAGGGAAGACGTATTATAAAAAGAGAAGATAATCGATGGACAAAATAATGATTGGTGATCGAGAAATTTGAAAAGGCTAATCGACAGATAGGATAAGGATATGAGAAAATTTATTGGAAATTTATGCGAACATAGAGGCATTGAATCGTTTGAACTGGACAGTTTTGGAAGAAACCTTCATCTAGCAGTAGATCGAAAGAGGCCGACGATGATGATATAAGTGAACAGAAGTTAGAGAAGATCGTGTAAAAAAGTGTTCTTGATAAAAATCTTGCATGCAGAAAAAGACGTTTTTACTTCTCAAATATCTCTGTATTTTATGACTTGTTGTCATGTAAAGTTACAGGATGTCTGTTTGAGAAGTTTTATGATAAGTTGAATGAAATTTAGAATTTTAAATATGTCTATTATATATCTTGATTGAAAATTGTTCTCTGTCAACTAGGATATGATAATCTATCTGCGATTCTCTTCAAAGCAATTCCCTTTGATCGAAAGATATCTCTGTCAATGTTTTTATCCATAATTTTGGAATCTTCGATTAGAAAGAAGTAAGTAGATATTCAATCAGGTAAATGTGAGAGATATGAGAGAATAGCCGTTTCATTTCAGTCAAAAATTGACCACTAATCGCGACATTATGAACAGGTTGAAAAAAATAATCTTTATTGCTGTACTAATAATCGAAATAAATATGTAACAAGCGTATAAAAGATGAAAATAAAACTTATTTGAAAACATTTTATTGCAAGGAAATAAATATATAAATCATTCGTAAAAAGAATCAAAAAAAAGTTACTTAATCAGGAGTAATACCAATATGAGATTGAAATAAATCATTTTGAGGACATTTCACAAATCAGTTCTTTCTTCACTCAGCGAACTGTGAAGAAATAACAGATTTTTTGTACGTAGACGTTCCGAGGAAGACGGAATTGTAATCGAAATACGGTTTTAAGAAACGATCAACAATTATTCATAATGGTTTAATGATCACTTTTGATCAGAAATCTTTTCGTGGTTTGTGGAGTGAAAAAAGAATTTATGTTAATTTAAATGTACGTTTTTCGATTCTACAAAAAAAGTTCAGTTAGTTGTAGTTTAGGATGTATTTCATGAATGAATTCTTTATACTTCTTGTACACATACTCTGTTCATATTGAAATACTGATATACACACATTTTAGAAGTTAGTAAACAGCCATAATAATACATCAGGCCATTCGTGAATACTGCGGGTCTACTTGTCAGTTTCATTCGAACATACAGACATCTTATTCACTGTAGGTGCTTAGATTATAATATGAACGCTTAGTGTAACAGCGTCTAGCAGTGAATATGTGATTTTTTCTTTCAACTCTCACTCTGTCGGTAAGTAGGTGAACCAGTTCTACGGCCGGCGTGTAACAAATGACTAACTGATCGCATCGCCCTCGTCTTTGCATTGTTGCGAAACGCTCTCCTCACGCATCCATTAACCGTATACACATATAGCCTCACACACACACACATTCACATCTATCTATCTATCTACTTTAATGATCTTACATGAAGACCATCATCTTTGAATGTATTTGACTTTGACGAAGATGATACTCGGTAAATCTGTTTAATCGTCGTGCTGATCGTTTTCATCGTTGGCCTGTGCGCTACGATTAGAAACGTTGTGCGATGTTGTGCTATTAAAAAAAAAACTCAATTTAATTATTCGATTTATTGCTGTCGAGGAAAAGTAAATCATGGCCGATCGGTTTTATATACTGTTGATGTACGATTTCAGTTTTGATCCTTGGATTAATGGTTATCGTTATATTCCGATTAATAACAAGTATGAACCGTTCGCTCCTAGAAAATTAGTTAGATTTTTGAACGGTTTCTGAATGTTTATATAAAAGTTAATCTGTATTTTATGATGAACATTGAAGAGCAATAGTTTTTCAAATACAAATTAGAAATCGTTGCAATAACACTGAATTTTAGATTAATATAAAAAAGAGATTTCCAAAAACTGTAAAGAAAAATAATCGAATTTTATTTTAAAAAAGAGATCGGTACAAAAATACATTATTCTGTATCTTGGTAGTGTGAAAAGGATGGAATTTTGAACGAAATACACATAAACAACAATCAAAAATGATCAGTAATGATTTTTTGATCGGAATTAATTTCATGGGTGATCAGATGTAAAAGAGTTAATTTATGAAAATCGTTTTCGGTGCAGAAAAAATTGCGAGAATACTGAACACATTCAGAATATTGTCACAAACAATTTGATTTTAACCTGCAACTACTCTGAAGTAATAACGTTAAAGCACTTGTCAGTAAATGGTAAGAATTTTATTTTTTTTTTAAAAAAAACATGAACCTTTATTTATAAAATTAAATTTTAGATTTATACTTTTCATAAGATCTAAAAAAATTAGTGTAATATTTAGACAGTAGAATGGAAATTGTTTGTATTTTTCTACAATATCTTTCAAGGTAATCTAAAGATATGTTGCATTAATCGCGCGTGGACATTTATAAATTTATTCTTGATTCTTAGAATGTATCAATGTTTTCTTTCTATATCTCATTAAAATAAGACAGTCATTTTATTATAAATTATTGTTGAATAATCGAATCAAGTTTCTAAAGAACTGTTTGAAAATAACACACTGATTGATTCGTTCCCGTATATGAATTTTATAAATATATTGCGTTAAGATTGAACCCCTCATGTACAAATTTGAATCGATAAGTAACGCACCTGAAAAATACAATCAAATCAGATAGTTTACAATTATTTTGTAGCAAAAATATAATTAAAACACGGTTGCATAAGATCGATTCGAATATTGCAGATGCGGTTTTTTGGTCCGAATGGAGACCAGCGCATTGTAACGGCACAAAAAGTGTATTCTACCCGTTCAATACGCTTCGTAGACATTTGGAATCATAACAAGTCTGTTTGGCATACATCCAAAACGTTTTATATCTGTACGTACATCAATTTGTCTGCGTTTCTTAAAATCCGATAAGAGCGAGCATGTAAGAGCGTGCGATAGACTGCAAAGCTCTGCTTTAAATAAAAATGGATAGACAAATGTCTAGTCTATACGTTCCGTGTTATATATCTCTATCGGTGTAACGTTCGGCGAAAATGTCAGGTAAGAGAATTTATCGGCTCCGCATGAAAATTATTCTGAGAATGATAAGCAGTATGTTCGGTAACAGTTAATGAAATGGATCGAGTTCGACCGTTTGTTTACAGAATCGATTGAAATGCAAGAATTGAACAATGTACTTTTTATCATTGGACAGGATAACATTCGAAAACATGAAAAAAATTAAACAGATTTCTTCCCAAAACGTAAATTTTAGAACATTTGTCTAGTTTGGACATAGAAGTCAGCTTTACTTCTACAAGCAATTAATATTTGTTAAACTAAAGGTTTATTAATTAAAACTTTTTGATTTTCTCTTATATCTTATTCTTAATTATATTATGACGAAATATTAATTCTCTATATATATATAAGTAAAGCAACTATTGCTTTATTGGGTGAACGATGAAGCAGTGATTATTTAATATCAGTTTTGGCTTATAGGATGTGAAAGCTCTGACAGTACATATATAGTTAAACATTTATTTAAGAATTATTATTAGACATCAATAATATAAATATTCTTGAGTGAATTTACTAAATTATCTAATTAGCTGAATTATTATTCGAAGAATTTGACGATCTCGTTAGTTTTTTTTAAAAAATTAGACATTAAGCTTTTTATTAATCAACATTTTTTTTTGTTTATGATATTATTATAAATTTTTGAAAAATTATGTGTCTATTCACTCTCTCTCTCTCTTTCTATATATGTATATATATATATATATTAGTTTACCTAATTAACAAAGAAACATTCTGACAGAATTTTGTATTTATGTACAGTCGTGCAATTCGCATGATTAGAAATAATTATTTTGTAAAGTTAAACATAATTAACGATACAATTCTGACGGTGTGACTAAATTCTTCTACTTTCACAAATGAATCATTTTTCCATACACACAGACCATAAAAAAATCTTCCGGTCAAAAATGTACAATGAATCATTTTATTTAGTGTTGCTTATGTGTAGATTTTTCTGTGCCTCGGTGCTTCGAAGATGACATCGGCATCGGAACGCGCATAAACAACAACCAAAAATGGTCTACTGAACAGTTTTGATCGGATTTCTTTTATGATTTGCGGAGTGACACAAGAATACAATGCGGAAGTTAAACACATTTCTAAATATTTACTTAAAAAGTGTCTCAGTTCTGGAAAAAAGAACTTATCGAAATGTATTCACTCTCTGCAGTTTTATTTAGACACGATAAAAATCTTTTATAGACATACACGCTTCATATATTAAACGATTTAACTAATTGTACTATGACAAATTATTGAAATAATGAATGCCTTATCAATAGTGGTATAAAATTTTAAAGCAAAAATTAACAGAAAGGAACTATTTATCGAATGAATAAATTTTGTAAATACAGATTCAACAGAAATATATAGAATTCATTTATGAACTAATAACTGACAGTAATATTGATGTGTATCTGTGAAATCAGAGAGTTATAAATATGAGACCACCAATTAAAAATCGAATGGATGATATTTAGATAGAAAATGTTTCTATGAAGAGAAGTATGTAACATAAAAAGTATTCTACTTGTTCGAAAACGGTATGCATATCTTTTATTCCGGAAGAATATCAATTAAACGCTCCATTGGCTTTACAACAGGCTTTATAATAGTATTATAATGATTTTATATATACATATATATACATATATATATATATATATATATATATATATATATATATATATATGTATGTATACAATGCATGTGTCTTTTATGTGCGGTCATCTATTTCCAATATTAACGAGATGAAAAGCTGTTCGTATTAACCGCATGGCACGCCACACTGTCTATTTTTGACATAAACGAAGATTTTTTCTGGAAAAACTCTTTCGCTCGTGTATCGTTCAGCGAATGTGTGCAGTGAGGCGCCACTAGCGATCGCTCTGTCAATCTTCATTCCGCTTCCGACCGAAGAATATCACCGCCATTCCTAACCCCTGTTATCATTTTATATATACATACATATCGAATTCGGTCTTTTTTATTGCAGTACACCGATTGTTTTTATGGTCGTGTGTGTGTTTTATTTTTTTTTTGCAAATGTTTTATAGAATTTTTGACCTTGTTACCTAGTGCTTTTTCGAATCCATACGATACCACACACACACACACACACACAAATATATATTCGTATATTCGTGCGTGTTACAAAAAGAGATAGGTGCATTTTTGCACGGTGCGATTCCGTGTTGAAGGTACGAGAAAGAAGAGCCGTTCCGACGGTGCCGAGTTCGAAAAACCGTCAGTAGCATACATATTGTATTAGTTGTGCGAAAGGCACGCGCGTCACGGAAATCGAACGCGCGCGAGCGAGACGCCGCTATAATTTATAGAGCGATTGGCGCGAGCGAGACGCAGCGCCTGGGCGGGAAAATCAATAAACAACGAAACGTGCAGTTCTCGCGTGCCGCACGCCGTGGCGCCACTGTACGAGCGGCGCGCGAAGCCGGCGAGCTAGCGCGGAGCGCACTCGCGTCGCGGCCGCTCGTGGAAAACCGACGTCGCGCGCCGCGCTCGCACGCCGCTCGCGAAATTCCGATCTTGCGCTCGTGTCGCGCGTATGCGCAATACAAACTTGGGGTATTTTACGTTCTGAGTGAGAGAAATCGTGACATTAGGTTGGCAAACGTGGTCTGATAAGGTTGTTTGTACTGATACACAAGAACGTTCATGTATATGTGTACACACACACATATATAAAAAGAAGACTTCCGAATCGACTCGAATCTCTTCTTCTATCTTAAGTTCTTCCCGGCTCGATCTCTTCACTTATCTTCCTTTTGGTGAGTGAAGATATCAGATTTTTTTTGCGTTTCGTTAGTTGAGTTTTGTTTGAAATTATTATATTTATATTCTTCATGTTGCGAGAAACTATTTTATACACACTTTTCATAAATTTTCGTACGTATAGAAATTGCATATATATTTTATTACACACAGTTGAAAAGCATGCATCACGTTTTCGTAGAGCCCAGCACGTTTCAGTTTATATTTTAAAGTTTAACGATTTATATACACGTACACGAATTAAAGTAGATGACTTACAGCATTTGTACACGAGCATTGTGATAATTTTTACATAGTAGTTGGTTGCGGGTTTTACACACTTCCTTGTCGTTCGACGATATGCAGTTATTTTATCATTAAAAAGTATTATTAATCAATGTGCACCACAGTTTAGATAATTCGATACGTAAATATATTTTTTTCTACAACGTTTCAGTTCGGATCGAAATAAAAATGGTTAATTTAATACAGCGGGCACAGCGTTAAACGTTTTTTTAAACAAAATTGTTTTTTTTTTCATTTCATTTCACTAGAATGCATTTCAATCATACTTTTAATCGTGCACTGTTTTTAAACTCCTTTCGTACAACGACGTCTGTGTTTTTTTTTCTTTTTAAAGAAGAAAACGCACACAAACTTTAATTTTATTGATTCGCATCTAATTTTCTCGGTTATGTTCGTCGTCCTTTTGTTTCTTCATTCGGATTTGTTCTGTTCTACATAAACCCATATATATATATATATATATATATATAATATTTTTATATATAATCTTTTAAATAAAATTAATTTAATTAACATCAAAGAACGTGCAAGGAATATAAATCGATAAAAGATAGTGAAAGACTCGTAACGGATTTAGCCTTGACCTGTCCCGACACGTGCAGTATATATATATATATATATATATATATATATATATATTTATATATGTGTGTATACTTATGTGTATGTGTAAGGAGTTAAAAATCGAGGCCCCAGAAAATACTGGAAAAATTGATTGCGGTCGATTAAATTAAAAGTGA
>CM068320.1:36976646-36994146 GCA_034766995.1 Acanthacorydalis orientalis | reverse complement strand
GTTTTGAATACTTTATTTACCGAATTAATTCAAATGTAAAAATCGAAAAGTATGATTTTTATTATGGACTAGAGAAATATTCGAAAGAAGTTAAACAAAACCGATTTTAACACAGTTTTTTTTTTTTTTATTTCAGACATAGATTCCGTGAGTTGAATGATGTTGCTTTGATTGTCGAATATCGGATTTTTCTAGATAGATGTACGTTTTGGAAATAACACGGTCTTGGAGTTTTCGTTTTAATTTCAAAATATATACATTTTCGAATACAAATATTATGTAGTTGTGTGTTTATATGAACGAGTATAGATATGAATTGGGGGTAGATTTTTTTTAATGTTTCTCAAAGAATAACAATTAACACTATTTAAATACTATCTTATTAAACACTATTGAACTTATTTAGTGTTTCATTTACTTTTATGGTTTTCTGTTTATTTCTGTGTCCAGAATATCATAATTATCTTTACTTTTTTAGTTGCTATAATTATAAATACACACATACACACATATACATACATACACACGTATACATACATATAAAATAAATAAATATATATACATATATATCAATTATTATAAAACACATTAAATATTATCAGTCATTCTATTTTTATACGTATATTAATAATAAAATAAATGTATATAAAAATGCGTGTTGTATTATCAGCGAAGACCAAATTATTTTAACTATGACAAGTGTGCACGAAAGCACGGAGTTTATGAGTCCATCGTAATAAATATATAATGTACTGTAGATAATATTTGGTGTACAAGGTAACTGGGGTCATTTAATATTGACAAGAATCACACAAAAGGACTGTTTGTAGAATCAATGATTAGTGAGAAAATTGTGTGTGTGTGTAGGAAAAGATATGCATATTTAAAAACACACAAGCGCGCGCACACACAAGTAGCGGACATTTACCACACTGCAGATGAATGTAATCTGTCCGATGTTTTGCATATGCATAAGGAACGTATATAATTTTTCAGTAATATAAAAAATATATTCCATGAAATGTTGTCTTCAAATAGACTTTATTGAATAAAGGAGAGACATTTTTAAAATATGTTTCAAGTTATGATTGACGTTTATATAGTGGATTGAAAATAAATAATATGAGGATCTTCGAACTGGTTACTGTACTTTATTATTTTAATTTTTAAAGGGGAATCTATACTAATTCTTTAATTTCGAATATGTTTTGATTAAAGTTTTGATACGGCTATTGTAAATACATAAATTATTTAGAGTATGTATATACATATATATATATATATATTTATATTAGTATAAATGCGTGTATGTGCGTGTATAGGAACATAATTAAACTGATTTTTGAAAACAAATATATGGGAGAATAAACTACTGTTATAAAATCATAGAAAATTATTTGTATTCTTTTTCTGATTTGAACTCGTACTTTTCGGACGTTCTAATTTACATAAATGATAACTTACCACGTCGCTTACGAAAGAAAGACAAATTTGCATATTCCTTTTTTTTAATAGAGGTCTGTCTCAACTAACACAAACGAATTCTCTTCTATGCCACAAATCGCGAAAATGTTTCTGATCAAAAATGTTCAATAAATCAATACTGTCTTTTCTATATCTCGTCGGTCCGAAAATCACAATAAGCGGCAATCGAAAATCATCAATAATGATTCATTGAACATTTTTGAACAGAAAAAAATGTTTGTGATTTTTTTATGAGACCTAATAGTTTCGTGGGTGAAAAAGAGTTCATTTGTGTAAGTGAATTTAGACAATTTCAGAACTATACTGTGATTTAAAATCGATACATTTTCTTGTTTTTCGTAAAGTATAATATAGATTTTCATCAGAAAAGATTCAAACTTTCTGATTTATCATCTATTCTAAAAAAATACCTAAGAATAGAAGTTCCTTAAGGGGACCCGGTGGTCTAGCGGCCTAAAATTTAAGCTATTTTAAAAATTTTTTTTCTATATGAGGGTAATGAATAATGCTTTCAAATTTTTTTACACTTATTTTATTACTAATAAACTACACAAAAATGAAAATAAAGACAAAAAAAAATTTTTTTTAAATTAGAAAAATGATGCTGAAGTCTCCCTCTCTAAAAAAATGGAATTGCGTGGTGAATGATGATTTATCTCTCCCTCTGATCTGAAATAAAACAATTGACGAATTTTCAATTAGTATAAGTATACCTATCGCAGGAATGTAGAATAAAAAAAAAAAATTGACAAAATGGCGCGTAGTCAAAAGTACAAGTTTGAAAACGACCAGTATTTTTGAATGTTTTGTTAATAAAAAAAATATAAATATTTTACGGAAACTATTAGTTTACTTCCGAGCGAGAGCTAGAACTATTCAGAATAACATATTAAAATTTCAGACAAATCGGTCAAGTGGTTTTTTTTTCTGGCCCCCGCAAGACGAAAAAAAGTAGTTTCGAGATAAACGCGTTTAAAGTTTTGCCGGCTCCACTTATTCTTCTACCTACCTGACCTTCTAATGGGCTGTAGATCCTGAAATACTCTGAATTTCGTCATCAAATTTTAACAGTATATTTTTAAGATACTATACTTTCGAAAAAAAAATCGATTTTTCGAAAATTCTAGACCACCGGGTCCCCTTAATCGACGCATGTTATTGTATCAAGAGGACTTAGACATTTAAGTCTAAGAAAGTAGTGATGACATTTATGTTTAAAAATTAATTCATCTAAGGTCATCAGCGCCAAATATATATATATATATATATATATATATATATATATATATATATATATATATATATAAACGCACATTTATATTAGACATTATAAAATATATTAGGCTAAGCGCATCATGATATAAATCGATAGTTGGCCCGAGAACAAGTCGTAAACTGTACGTACTCTCTTCAAAGTAACCTTTTCATATTTATTCCGTCGGAAATGAATCCTTTAATGTTCCTTTATCGGACTCAGTTATTCCGTCAACTGCTATCGCTGCTGCCGTACGTTCCGTCCACCGTCGTCGCTCGAATGTAAATTTCGGTTCGTGTAGAATTCGCCCGTCGACCGCGTTATCCTTTGAGCACGCCGGCACCCGGTACGTTGTCGCCGTGTCACGGGATCTCATTAAAGTCCTTCATTAGTCCGATTTTGTCGTTTGTGACACGGAAAGTCGGTAATGTAGCGGGCCGAGACGTTGCCGGTCGACAGCGGTGCGCGTTGTCGTCGAGAGTCGTTCTCGAGTTTACATTACTCATTTAATAAATCTCTCATCCGCCCGCCCGCCACGTTACGTACATTATCTTTTGTCTACTTGTCCAGCATTCGGCGTATTGTTTCACTTTATTATCTAATGAAGAAGAATGCGTGTTTTTCGATTGAAGTTTGTAAACAAAAGGGATGTTACATTAGCCGGGTTGACGATGATCATTCAGTTTTATGATTTCAAGTCGGTACAAATAACACAAAACGGGAAAATACGTACATACAGTTGTATATATATATATATATATATATATATATATATATATATATATAGATAGATAGAGAGAGAGAGAGAAACAGAATGAATATAATTACAATTAAGGACGTGGAAAATGAGCAGTTGATGTAATGGAAATTCGATTCATATTAAATTCGGAGATTTGATAATTAAATAAATTAAAAATTGTACAGAATGCTGAATTTACTTTCACAAATGAGATATTTTTTCGCTCCACAGACCATAAAAAAAAATCCAAGTCAGAAATGTTCACCGAATGATTTCATATTGTTGCTGAAATTTTCGAATGCCAGTCAGTAATGATCTATGGTGCATTTTTGATTCGAATCTTTGTTTTATTTGTGTGGTGGGGGAAGAGAGAAGCCTTTCTTAAAAGTGACACGAACGTTCGGATTGGAAATTTATATGGAATAATTGATTAGATAAGAGACTGTTTAGAATATTGTATTTAATTAAATAAATAGATTTAAACATTAGATTCTTTCTTAAACGAATTCTTATGCAATATGAATAAAATATATAAAATTTTCCTTTATTCGATTGAATAAATTTTTATCATACTTGAACTCTATCATTAAATATTTTTGATATAATTTGAATTTGGGGCTTCATCTGAAGGTAACTATATATATATATATACTTATATAAGATGATTAAGTGTACGTTTCCACATAAAAGTATTAAAAAATCTCAAAAATTAAAAAAATCATGTTATTTTTAATTTTTGTGATTTTTTAATACTTTCATGCGGAAACCTAAAGTGAATCACTTTATATACATATATATATATATATGTTATCTTGATTATATTCGTCTTTTTTAATCCGTTGTCAATTCTCCATTACTAGTTTCGGCAAGAGTCTCATCGTCAGGTAGATGTTGAAAACCAGGAATCTTCAACATCTACTTGAACTAATAGGGAAATGCAGACATTTAGTTGATTCAAAAAGACGAAACCTTGTCTAATAGGAACATATTAATAAGATTATATGTATAAAACACAATTAATATCTAAACACATATAAATTTACTATCGACACGAATTGACTTGGACATTTTGGAGTTTCACTTTACATGAAATTTTATACAAAATGTTTGGAAATAAATATGTAATTACAAGTTCATAACTGAATATTCTATTTTTAATATACATACATACATACATATATATATATATATATATATATATATATATATATATATTTATATAACTTTGTCATTGAGTAGAATCCAAATGAATTATATGTCGGATTTATTAACATAACTTAAATTATTTGTGTATTTCTAATATCTTATTTCAATCGAAATTTTATATCAGATCTAAAATATTTCACCGTTTTATTTATAAATAAATGGAAAGTAGTTATAAATCGAGGTAATACATCTGAAATAAATATTTTTGGTAGCATATTTTCGATTATGTTCAGCGATCCTTCCTTGTATTGACTATAACATTTATTTTATAACTCATTTAATAGTGCATTTATTTATTTAAATATTTTCCTAGACTGCACAGAAATAAAGACAGAGCATATCTATATCTCAGTCGTACTTTATAACGGTAAATGTCTTATGCAACTTGATCGAAATAATTTACCGTTTATACCAATAACTGTATGCAACGCATGCTTTGAGTTTTCAAAGTAATGCAGGGTGTCGGATGTGCGTGTCATTGTGTGTGTATTAAAACTGGATATATTTCGTTTTGTGTAATTCAATTAATGATTAATTTAGTAAAATTCGTAAATGTGTAACTGATAAGTATATTTTACATGTTCTCATATTCATTGTATAATAGGCGGTTTTAACGAGTAGAAAACATTTATAAGGTAGTGATTTTGTAGTAGTGTACTTTTATTCAACGTTGAAAATTATCGAGTTAGTCTTGTAAAGAAATTGGGGTATGAATTTATTTGAGAATATTATTACTTGTTCTTAAGTATATATATATATATATATATATATATATATATGTTAATGTTTATGTGTATTATATACGATATGATTTATTATATATGATAATAAATATTTCCATTTTATGTCAGTTACTTTTCTTGTAGTAGGCATATACTGTTATATTGGAACAGAAACATGCCTGCTTAAAATTAATTGGTGTGGTGATAAAGATTTTCTTTGATAAGAAATATATAACTTTTCACATATTATGTGAATTTAACTTTGCCTCGAAATTGATACAGAGAAAGGGACTTTTTTTGAAAACAATATGTTATTTCTTCCATATTTTCATATGTTTATATAATATTAATATTTATGTTAGGTTTTGTGTTAATTTCATACATAAGATCGTTCTTATCCATGTAAGATGAAACAAATGTTTGATGGATTTACATATATATATATAAATACATATGTGTGTATAATGTTTGTGAAAAATATTTAAATACAAAATACTTATTACATAAAATATAGATTTAAAACAATTTTTTTTTCAAAAAATACGTTAAAATCACGTCTATCGGTTGTATTTACAGTGAAATATTTTTTTTCTTTTATTTTTTTATTCTAGATTTAATATTGCATTTAAAAGATTTCCTGCTTTGTTCATAACTACAAGAAATTAAGTTCTGCAGTGAGGAAATACATCTGAAATATATTTTTTTTCTGCTAGGATATTTACGAGTATATTTATCGATCCTTCATTATATTAAATAAAATATTTACAACTCGTATGAAAGTGCATTGGATTCAATTAAATGTTTTCATACATTGCACAGAAATAAACACAGAGTATATCTATATCAACATCTATATCGTCAGTATATCTATAACAAAGTATATCTATATCACGGTCATATTTTATATCAGTAAATTTCTTATGTAACTTGATCGAACTAATGTACCGTTTTTATTAACAACTGTATGCAACGCATGCTTTGAGTTTTCAGGTATAGTGCAGGGTGTACGGTGTACGTGTCATTCCATTGTATGTGCATTAAAATTGATAATATTCCGTTTTGTGTAATTAAATTAATGATTGACTTAATAAAATTCGTAAATATGTAATTGATAGGTAGATATTACATTTTATTTTCATATTTGACGTGCAGTAGGTGGTTTTTAACGCGTAGAGAACATTTATAAGATAGTGATTTTGTGACGATCTACTATTATTCAATGTCGAAAATGACCGAGTTGGCCTTGTAAAGAAATTAAGGTATGAATTTATTTGAGAATATCATTTGTATATATAAATATATGTATATATATATATATATATATATATATATAAATAAATATATGTATATATAAATATATGTATATGTACATACATATAAATATATGTATGTATGTATATATACATATCTATATAAATATATGTATATATATATATATACATATATATATATATATATATATATATATAAATAAATAAATATATGTTGTTGGCAAAGTCAGAATTTTCCCGGTCGCCTAGTTTTTTTTTTAGTTTAGTTTATAAATGGTATTTTTCTGGTATTAAGTTCAATATAGGCAAACGGCTATTCTGTACGGTAGTTCCTGGGGGTTTTACGTCCTGAACACCTACATCTGACATCTATTCAAATATTGACCTCTATTAAAGTAGTAACTTCATTTCATTGACTAGGAAAAATTTCAAAAAACCTAGTTGCTCCAATGACTGACTAGTCAATATATATCCTGATTTATAAAATTAAAATTAGATCATCCTCACCCTTTTTTGACCCGGCCAATCACAGCCCTGAGTAAAGGTTCTACTTCGGACTTTTCCTGTTCGTCTGACTGCCTACGACATATATATATATATATATATATATATATATGTATATGTGTACATCGTTTTTATATATTATGTATGATAAAAAATATTTCCATTTTGTGTCAGTTATTTTCATATTAATTTCATGTATGTCATATATTTTTATTTTTCTTATTTTTTTCCCAAATTTAACATTTCATCTGAAAGATTTCCTGTTTTGTTAATAATACAAGAAATGAAGTTTTACAGTGTAAAACTTCAGTAAAAAATACGTCTGAAATTTTTTTTTGGTAGCATATTTTCGATTATGTACAGCCATCCTTCCTTGTATTGACTATAAAATTTATTATATAACTCATATAGGAGTGCATTGTATTTATTTAAATATTTTCCTACATTGCACAGAAATAAAGACAGGGTATATCTATATCTCAGTCATGCTTTATATCAGTAAATGTCTTGTGTAAGTTGATCGAACTGATGTGCCGTTTTTACCAACAACTCTGTACAACGCATACTTTGACTTGTTAGAGCAGTGTAGCGTATCCTCTGTATGTGACCTTGTACGTGGAACAAAACTGATTTTTGTCCGTTTTTTTTTTTTTTTTGTAATTAAATTAATCATTAATTTAGTAAAATTCCTATATGTATAACTGATAAGTTGATCTTAGTTCTTGTTTTCATATTTAACGTATAATGTGCTGTTTTTACCGCGCAGAGAACATTTATAGTGATTTTATTGTGGCGAATATTTATTTAACGTTGAAGTTAATCGAATTAATTGTGTTATAACATCAAGGTATGAATGTATTTATGTTGTAGTTTTGTTACTCTCTTTCTCTTTATCTTTCTCTCTCTCCTTTTCTTTCTCTCTCTTTCTCTCTCTCTCTCTCTCTCTCTATATATATATATATATATATATATATATATATAGATATACACAAACCTATAAAACAATGCTTTTCTAATACGGAAAGATGCATATCATAGGATATTTTTTTTAATTTTTGTTACTGTTAGTATTACAAAAGTATATTTGGAATTAGATTGAAATTCTTAAAGCGGAGAAATATATATACTGTATGAAAATTATCACGATACAGGAAATTCAGTATTCGTTTGATTTCAGTGAGTGTTTGTACAAATATGTAATCACGTTATTCATACATACATAAATACACACACACTTGTATATGTATATATATACATATATATGCATATATATATATATATATATATATATATATATATATATATATATATATATATATGATTATGCGTGCATGTGTTCCACTATTTGTAAATAAGTACGACTGTTTGGTTTCATGGTTTCATATAAAATTTTAAGGTGAATGCAATGCGACTCTGTGCGTTGAGTATATATTATATATCGATAATAGCGGTTCTCGAGTGTTGTATTTGAGAATGGAAAGCCAAAATACACGTTCAATAAAATAAATTTAGTTTATGTAATCAGTAAACTCATTGTATCTGACCCACATGACCTTATTCGACATAAGTATATATGAATTGGCGGAAAGGTCTCATATGCGATGAAACGAATGAATTTCGATAACATGGACATTTTCTCTTTTCTATGATACACAATATACATATTTTATGTGTATATATATATATATATACACATATATAATTCGTCTTTTTATAATATTTTTTAATAGTTTATTAATTTTAGGTTACAAAAGAGATTAAATAAATATTGTTTAGGAATTCAAAACTTTATAATGGTTGAAGTTTGAGATTTTAGCTCGGTGATTATTGAATTAAGTGGAATGCAAAAATGGAGCACTGTAATTCTTATTATGAAAAATAATAACTTTTAAAGAAACTGAAGGATTTCTATTATATTAATATAAATTTTAGAATAGTTTTTTTTTTTTTTTTTTTTTAATTTGGACATCGAAATATCTCATGAGGCGAATGATGAATCATCGATTATCTAATATCATTTCTTTTTTATAGGGTTTGAAAGTCTTCGCAGTATATAACGAGTTAAAATAGAATAAATAATTTATGAATACTGGCGGATCATTTAACTTTTTTGTGATTTTTCACAGTTTCTTTTTCAATTAACGAAATAAATGTAAAAAATGAAACGATTATCGATATCTATTATCAAATTTTATACTGAGAAAGTTTTTGATACATTAAATCCAATTTATTCATTGTTTGGCCAAATATACAGAACATTTATGGTGATTTAATTGGTTATTAGTCTTCTCAGATAATTTTTCGGTAAACAGTAATTTATTACTGGCCAAAAATAGATAAAAATAGCTGAGCTGTGACTGATAAAGCCAAATATTTTATATTCTAATTAGTATTAAGTATTTAATTTAAAGTATGAAATATTTAGCCAATATCTATATGATTGTAACAATTGTGTGTTCAATTTTTCAAGTAAAATATTTCGAATTGTTCAGTTGTATATCTATACTGTGTTCGATTTGAATATTAAAAAATATCTTTGAATACAAACAAGCGTTGTAGTTATTTAAACGTTTAATTGAAAATACAATACAATCAGGGACGGATCTGTACGTCAGAAGCCCCTGAAGCTTCATAATTTTTGGGTTCTCTCTCTCTCTCTCTATATATATATGGCAAATCATGGAATTAACGAAAGAGAGAGATGTTATAAAAATCATGAGTTGCAAATGATGGTTTATTTTTTTTTTTTAGATAAGTATAATATTAACTTACATTGTCAGAACAAAAATCGCAAATATTTATTATAGAATCGCATATATTTTATATATGTATATGTGCAACAAAGAACAAAAAAATAAAACAACTATTATACAAATAGAATAAAAATATGTATGTATTGGAAAATGAACAAAATTATAAAATTTTTTTTCCGGATTTTTTTATCGGTATACTCTCTTATTGCATCTTCATAAATATTAATCATTTGCTTTTGACATATTTGTATAACGCATTTTTTAAATTTTCGTTCATTGTGGATTCCCTTACAAAGCGGGACCTTGAAGCTTAAACTTCATTAGGTTTCATATGGATCTGTTCCTGTATATATATATATATATATATATATAACAATACATTAAGTGATTTGTTTATTATTGAATAAATGTTGATTTAGTTTAAAATGTATATCATGTATTGTTTTTTTTTAAAAAAAAAATAGAGAAGAATATCGATTCAATTAAAAGAAAAACAGAACTAGTATGTCGATTTGAACACCTGTATATGACAGACAATAACAATTCTTTTCTATTGGTTATATTAACTTGCGGTCACTTATTCAGAGCAAATTAAACTTTTAATAAAAGACTCGACTTCTTTTGAAAAGAAACAGACAATTTTCTCAAGTGAACTTTTAGAAAAATGAAAGGGATACTTGCGTGCGTGTGTTCATACTTGACGTCTGGTTTATTTAATCTCTCTCTCATTCTCTCCCATTCTCTTTGTATATATATATATATATATATATATATATATATATATATATGTTTTTCTGCTACACAAACAAATTTACTTTTATAGCAGACACAGTGTGTGTGTGTGTGTGTGTGTGTGCGCGTTCTAGGGACAAAGAAAATACATATTTGTAACGTGAATTACGTTATGTCGCCGTTGTCTACGAAAAGGTCAGCGAATGAACAACGGATACCGAAGTGAAACGAAATATAAACTTGTATTGCAGATAATTCCCAGTAGAGTTCGCGCCTGAGACATTCATCTTGGCAAAAATACACACATAAATTATTATAGGGATCGTCGATACTCGAAACGCACATAAATCTCATCTTTTGTACACATCGACATTGTTCAATAGATGAGGACAGAGGTGTATGGTAGTGGGGTGTTCGATGTTGACTGCGTTGTCGTTGATATTTTCGTTTAGGTCATGCGAAAATGATCGATTTATTTACTGACTTTAGATTGAGTTTTGAGACGATCGCGGTTTTGTAATGAGGACGAAATCGTTTCCGAAAAGAAGAGATTTAATTCTGTGGGTAGCTATTGTCATACATTCGTTGCTATCGGTGTAAATTCTATAATTGGAATATTTTTCAAACAAAAAAGTATTCAACACAACATATATTTAACACTAGATAAATACATTTTTACAAATGAATTCCGTTTTATACTCCACGAACTACAGAAAAAATTTCATCAAAAATATTCTATAAACCATCGCTGAGCTGCAGAAAAATCTCAGATTTTTCTCTGAAAGTGTAGCCTCGGTGTAGAAACGCGAATAAGCAATAATCAAAAATGATAGACTTATTAAATATCTTTGATCAAAAAATTTTTTTTGTGGTTTGTAGGATGAAAAATTTATTTTATTTAATTTATTTTAAAGATATATGTGGTTATTTTTGATTTAACTTCCTTATTAAGTACAGTTTAACACTGAACAGAGTGTGGACATTTGTGGACTTTTTGTGTGTCCGAACCATGTCAGTTGTTTCTTCTCAATATCCGTCAATGATATCTCCTGCAGTATTCATTTCCCTTCTAATGTCTGCATTTCTGACTCTTTCAAGTCTTGATCTTCTGCAGCTTCTTCTCAGAAAGTCCATCCCTGTGACTAGTAGTTATTTTCTATGTGATTTATTTAGAAACCATACTTCTGAGCCATATATTACGATACTTTCGATAATTGTTTTGTACAGTTGAAGCTTTGTTGTTTTTCTAATATTTCTTTCCCATAGTACTGGGTTGAGTGCGCCTATGGTCTTTCTGCCTTTGGTAATTCTTTCTTGGATTTCGTCTCTACTCGTTCCTTGTTTATTAAAAATCACTGCTAAGTACTTGGCTTTATCGACGCCTTTTATTATATCGTTTTCCAGTGGTAGGTTTCCGCAGTCATCATTTCCAACTACTAGATATTCGCATTTATTAAGATTTACTTTAAGACCTGCTTTTCCATATTCTTCACACATACATATAATTAGATTATATTTTTTATAATCTATCAGTTGAACGAATTAAAATGTACCGTATTTATATTTATAATCAAGTTTTTGCATTGGAATTTTACACGATTTGAGGTAAATTCAAATAAAATAACATATATAGTGTAGAATAATAAGAGTGATTTAGCATGACCTAAATTCTTTTCAATAACAAAATTAAACTAAAAGCAGTATATTTATAAATGTACTAAATGAAAGAAAAAATGAAAGAAATTCAACAATGATGATAATAGCTCGGTGCTTATAAAATTCAAAACAGCTTTAAAGCTGTTCAATAAATTATATATTTTTCTATCATTGTCAGTTTTAGTATACCATTAATACCTTCGAATTCCAGTGCTCGAATGTCAATAATTAATTGAATTATAATATTAAATAATAGCAGATATATAAAAAGGAACATTGCCGTTTAAGGATATGAAAAATGTAAACCCGTTCCTGAGTTTTTTTCGCGTTTATGTGGTGTTTTGAACTTTGTATGATATGTAGATTCATGCCACGTACTTCATAAAATCATTTATATATATATATATATCCCTCTCTCTTTCTACGTGTGTATGTGTGCATGTATGAAATGTGTTGTAGAATGGGAGGTGTTTCCAGTTCCAATATAATATATGTCGAGTATAGGTGTACAGCGAACCGTACGTACGTTCGCCATATGTATTGTCGGTGCAGATTATCTCAAATCTGTCTATTGAGATAAAACGGATTTATCGTAATAAACACGATACAATGGTGTATCGTGTGTGTGTGTGAAAGGAAATTACACATTCAGTTCAGATATTTTTTTTGTGTGTGCCACAGTAGGTACGTTCAATCTATGATCATTGGATATTTCATCGATGATTTATAGATGTTCGTTCCGAAGACATGTCTTCAATATACAATGTATATATATATATATATATATATATATATGTATGTGTGTGTGTGAAATGTACAATATGTAGACTACAATGAACAGAGTTACTTTTTTTATATATGAATGTATAAATGAAGTAGTTTCTCATTTATTTTTCGTTCCGATCGGGTGTCGTTCTGTTTGTCGTTTGTAAACAAACGTCTTGGATAGAATATAAATTATTCAGTTGATATTTTGTACTTCTCAGTTGTTTGCCGATGATATAAATGAGATTTTATAGTTTACAATTTTACTTTATAGACAACAGCGAAGATGTAATAATGTACAGGATCAGTTTTATATCAACAGGAAATATAATACAAACTATTTGATGAAATTGTATTTTAATGAAAATCTTATATTTAGAAAAACGAGTTATGAGGAACAGATAGATGATTAGAAAGGACAGATCATCGGAACAAGATATTGATTCAAAGTTTTTCTTTTTGTCCGACAAACTAACAATCCTGATAGATGGACGTTTTTGTTCGAATGTACGTTATAAATAAAACAATATGATTTAAAACATGTGTGCTAGGATAAATCGGTTTCGTAACAGGGTTTCCTTTCGGCTGTCTATTCTTCGTTTGAGAGTTTTAGTAAAGTTAGGTACAGTGGAAGAAAGACGTTCCAGAATGTAAAATTACAATTTATCAGAATAATGTTCTAATACTATAACTAAATCCACTTTTACAAACTAATTATTTTTTCACAACACGAACCATAGATAATATCCAGGTCGAAAATCAGTTCGATACATGATTTTAATTTCTATTTGTGCAATGTTGTTTATAAGACATTGAAATAAATATTTTTGTTGTGAAACGCCATCATCTTTATTGCGTTGACGTATGGAAAAATCATTGTTCGATATTCTTTTATATATTGGTGCTCTGAAGATGACGGAATCTCCATCGAAATGTGCATAAGTAACAATCAGTGATGATTTATTGAACATTTTTGATCACATTTTTTGCTGTTTCTGATGCGAAAAAAGAATTAATTTCTTGAAATTACAAGTCGAGCTTTCAAGCTTTCGTTGAAAATTGAATATTTATCTTGATCTCTTCAGAAATGTGTTGTTTTAATTTATCGCTTGTACTTTTTTCTCTATCCAGAACAACGCAATTAATCTTCGATGAATTTTCTTCCACCCCAGATATCCGCAAATGATTAAAAAAAACAATCTCGTGTTGTAATACATTTTTTTTTATTAAACTAATTCATCTTCTTTTAAAATTTCACGTAGACTACCGAAACTATTCTATTTAAAACAAAACGAGCATTTGCTCTGGTTTTGTCGATATACCAAGCTTTACAAATACCACGAAGATTCTACACACTGCTCTAAGAAGCGTCCTATCAGTTTTAGAGAAATTGTTTCTTTTATTTTTGTATCTTATTCCTTTTCTAACGATCGTTCATATTACACTGGGTATTTCATATTCAAATCTTATACATTTTAATTCATGATGAGAATATAATAATAAATTAAGAAACTTAGAAGAGCAACAAGAAAAAATATCTACTATTTTTTATAAAATAATTTGCACAAATTGAAAATATAAAAAATAAACGGGCCAAGTAAGGAGAAATTGTCCTAAACGTGACATTTTGTGGAAAATAAAATCAATATTTGGTTTCTATTGTAAAAAGAAAGAGATTTAGTTCATTTATCATATATATATATATATATGTATATATATATATATATATATATATATATATATATATATATGTATGTCAATATGAATTGTGAAAATGTTTATTTCAAAGTATATAGACAATTATTCCCCGGAGCAAATTCGATACGAATTAATTTTTAAGTCAACAAACAGGTGTACTGTTTTATTTCGAAATATTTATATTGAAATCGGTCTATTGAAGTATTTATGTGTAAAAAAGAACATCGTAAAGTACGGTGCGTGCGTCCGTATAAACGAATAATAATATAAGAGAGAAAGAGCGTGTATTTTTCATGAAATCCGCCCACGATATGACATATGATCAATAGAGCATGTGTTTGTTTTGCATTTCGTTTTGCATAAATATCCAACGCAAGAGAAGTATTGAAGCTTCACAGAACAAATTGAATTTTTATTTTTTTTCAGTACATTTTTTTCTGTTATCGAATTATCTATAACTTTTTTTCCGTATCGAGAGTTACATTTATGATGGTAATTTCAAAAGGAACTTTCACCCTTCACGCTGTTAAAAATAATTTTTATATTCTTTCACTGTTGATGTTTTCTGCTCTTTGTATTTCGATTTGGTCCTTTTTGTTCATTCAGAGATTAAAATAAACGTGAAATGATTAGAGAGATGCTTACTTTAGGTAGATTATTAAATATAGAAGTAAATGTATGGATTTTAAACGATTGTTTTTTTTTTTTTTTTTTTTTTTTTGCGAAAGACGAGGCAGTGTTGAAAGCGGTCTCATTTCTACATCCCAACGATATTTTGAAACAGTCGTATGTCAATAGAACCCTGAGATTTGTTGTCCGCTTTGAGGAGCTTCTCCTATGTAAAATTCGTTATTTAAATTGTTTAATTAAAGTATGTGTCCGTCGATATGATCTTTCACTTTTAAACATCTACATGAATTTTAATTCGAAATTAATTTCCATTCCACCGATTCTGTACACTTTAGGCCGATTTCGTGAAATTACTGGCTTGCCAGTTTCTGAACGGGTAAATATTTACAGTATATCATGTGTGTATAGTACAAGAGGAAGAAGTTGTTGTTTATGTATCAAAGGGTTGTGAGGGCGACGCAGTCGTCCTCCAGAGACGAGTTTCGTGTGTGCGCGAGTGAATGTAATTCGAACTCCTTACCTCCAGAACGACATTTAAGCGACATGTTCACCAGTCATTCCCGTCGCCTGTATTGTAATCTCAAATGATACGAGTAATTAGAGTCGGCGTCGCGCTGCGCTATAATTTCAAACGTGTGAGAATGTGTGACGTCACAAGGTTGAATTTTAAACAGACGGTCCGAGTGCCGGCAAGGTCTTTGCTATATCAATTAACCGTCGTGTGACCCGACGACACGGGTCAGGAATTTCATCTGTACATACATACATACATATATATATATATATATATATATATATATATATATATATATATATATATATATATATATATATGTATATATTGCAGCTCTGTAGGTGAATATTGTACATAGAATGTAAAAATTATGGTTATGTCGATGGCTTTTGTGAAATGTGTGTTGGTGTATACTAGGCGTACGTTTTATAAACAGATACCTTTTTCGATATTTTTAATTAGTATGATATTTTCATTATCGTGCTCTCAAATACAATAAACTTGTTTAGTTTTTTTTTAATATAATAATATATATATATATATATATATATAACAATAGATTTATAACACACAAACAGTTTATAAAAGTTGAATAATCGAAATGAACCGAGTTGGATTTCAAATTATTTCATTGTGTAATTTTATCACAATGCGGTTCTGACACTTGCTAAATTCATTTCTGTAAAATTTATTTTTGTTTTTCATCTCATAAATGACACATTTGTTTCTGATCATATTAATAAATAATTATTGAATGTTCTTGATTCTTATTTTTGATAAAAATGCCAACATGTTCAGAGATTACAGAAAAATCTAAGATTTGTCAGTTTTTATTTTTTTAACCAATTAATAATCTAGTTTAGTTTTATATACTTTTTAATAAGTTTATATATATATATATATATATATACTGTATAATGAATTTGCATCTTTTTTTTTAAAAAAATATTTAACAATATACTTATAACATATGAATAAGGGTTCAATAATCAAAATGAGTCGAGTTGTATTTCAGATTATAAGTTGTGTAATTTTATCACAATACGGTTCTGACACTTGTTAAATTCATTTTGTAAAATTTATTTTCCTTTTCATCTCACGAACAGTACACTTTTTTCTAGTCATATAAATAAATAATTATTGAATAGTTTTGATTCTTATTTTTGATAGATGCCAACATGTTCAGGGATGACAACAGCTTACAGAAAAATTTCAGATTTCTATGCGTTTTTTTTCTAATTTTACAATTTTTTTTACCTGATTAATAATCTTCTTTAGTTTTACATACTTTCATAAATGTTGTATATCTATATTTATCTATTTATTTATTTATTGATATATATATATATATATATATATATATATAAATACATCCATACAATAATTGTCACCAACATGTTAGAATTTATAAATGACTGAACTTGCGAAAACCTTCTTACGAAAATGATCGCAACATATGCAACTATAAAGCAGCACTGTGTATTGATTTTTATATACAGTATGTAACGCGTTTATTTTAGAGTACCAATAGATGTATTTTACATTGTTTTACTAGTTTTAAACCGCAGGG
>CM068320.1:36959146-36974146 GCA_034766995.1 Acanthacorydalis orientalis | reverse complement strand
TATTATTCGAGTATTTCTGTGTAGAAAATTATTTTCTTTTTGTAAATCTTCAGGTCGTATTCCTTAAATTTTAAATTTTATATCTCTATAATTGAAAATCAGTCCCGTGCACATTTTTTTTTCGAAATTTCATTTGTGTTCTGATTACCTGATGGAAATTTCCGATTGATTGACATCAGTCGCACGTATGTAAGCTCTCTCAAGGTGTACAACGAAAGAGCGTATACGATTTCAGTGCATAACTGATAAGAAATTTATTCGAAATATTTTATATTAACTGAAGCTTTAGAGTGAAAAAATTGGTACACATTTTAACATCGTGTTTTGTTGGTGATTTTTATAAATTTTTCCAAAAAAATCTTCATGACACCTTTACGCAGATTATTTGTGCGAATGATTTGTTAGTTGCTGTTATTTCAGCGGATTTAGCAGTGTGCGGAGCCCCTTGGTATATATATATATATATATATATATATATATATATATATATATATATATATATATATATACATTAAACTGATGCAAACAAGTTGATAAAAATACCCCACAATATAAAAATCAGCGCCGTTGAATGGTATTATATAGCAGGAGAACATTTAATCGGTTGCATGTTTTTGCATTAACAGAAATATATTAAAAAAATGTGATGTCACGTACAAAAAAAAAAGAAATAAAATCAAGAATATAATATTTTAATTATTCGAATTGAAACGAATTCTGCTCGTGGTTCGTTTCATGCTTAAATCATTCGGTAAATCTTATTTAAGAAAAACAACGTGGTTGTATACCAATCCAGGCTCCATTTTTAATTACTAATCTGAACGGCGAATCCTTGAGTTTTAATGGAATTTCGGTTCTGTCAGTGACGAATAAATCGAATTTAGAGAGAATATGACAGATTGCTAACTTAGACTCCAGTAGTGAGAATCTTAGTCCTGAAAGGTAGAATATTATTCCCATATATATATATATAAATATATATATATATATATATATATATATATATATATATATATATATATATATATATATACTTTTAGTACATTTAATGCATTTAACAGTGAAATGATATTTACCGATACAACCTCTGGGACCTGGTCCGAAAGGAAGATACGTATACGGTCGTATCGTTTTTTTATTTTCTTCATTGAATCGTTCTGGGTCAAACTGATCTGGATTCGGAAAGAAATTACAATCATTTTGCATTCCGTATATGGGAAATAGTAACGTCTGTCCTACATCAAGTGCTATGTCGCCGTCAGGTGTCTTAAGAACGAACGGTTTTGTACATAGACGGTCAGTGTTTGTACTCGGCGGCCATTTACGGAGAGTTTCTATAATAATCACGAAACAATAATGATATTATATAATAAAATTGAATAAAATGCAACAAAAAAAGGATTCCGTTGTTGAATACATTGTTTGTTTGTTTGTTTAAATACGCGATAAAAATGTTACCTAAAATAATCATTTCCAAGTATTTCATTTCGGATAGAGCTTCGTATGTGAGACAGCCATTGTGTTTTCCGAGCACTTCATCTATTTCAATTTGAGCTTTGCTCTGTATCTCTGTATGCAGTGAGAGTTCGTAAGTTACGAAAGAAAGAAATGTCGACGTGGTTTCGAATCCAGCGACGAAGAATATAATAGCTTGTGCCACTATGTCATCATCCGATAAATCTGTAAAATAAATAAATTCTTTTTCTGTATATATATATATATATACATATTAAATCTTTATATTTGAGCCATTGTTGGTATATGTTTGAACTTTTTGGTACGTTTATTTTATTTTCTTTAAATGATAAATTGTCTGTATTTCTTTTATAAACCGTACGAAGAAAATTACAAATTTAAGGATAGAGAAATTTAGAAGACTACTGAATAGAGAATTGTTTTAAAAAATGTTTGAATTTGTATTTCTAATGAAGTTTTTGTGAGTCATTTTGTATTTTTTATATAATTGAGTTTTTTTTTATTAGCGAATTTAAGAAGTTTATTGAAAAAGGCAGAAGTATAACAATATAATTTTGTAAACATAAAAGCTTCGCAATAATTCTCAGACTGATTAAATTCACTTCCACAAATGAATTATTTTTTTTCAACCCAAAAACCATAAACAATGTTTCTGGTCGAAAGTGTGTAATAAATAATTTGCGATTGCTGTTTATCGTATCGTGCGGAACAATCTATAAAGATAGTTCTATACCTTGGCACTCTGAAGAATACACGTATAAGAAATACTTAAAAAAGATCAATAATCGATTTATTGACACAATTTTTATCACAGCGAATTCATTCATTTCGAACAGAATTCGTTTGTGAAACATAAACTCATTTTCGAAACACTGAAGAAATGTTACAGAAACGTACTCAGTGTACTTAATTTCTTCTTGGAATCGCCGTTCATCAAGCGATCGTAACCGATGATTGAATCTATGGCTGAAGATTCTTGTTTCAAATCGTCTTTCAGTGTACCACGTCGCGCTTCCATTAGAAGATGCAACATGTCCGGCCGAACGATTCCTTCTCGTTCACGTGTTTTTATATTATCGTCAATTAATTTTCGAAAATAGTTTGTCGTGTCTCTTGGCGTCACGCCGCTGTCCGTTCTCTGAATCAATGCAATTTCGTTTTCTTTAAGTAACAAGTACATGAAAAATGTTGATACAAAAAATACCATGTTTCCTAAATACGAGCGAATAATTGAAACCGACTTCTGGAGATTAAACAAACTTTTTTTCTTAAAAATATACGAAGAAATTGACACAAAATTTAAGTGGAAGATTATTAAAATTAACAGACACGCTAATCATATTTAAAAGAATAATACAACAATTCAGATCAACGAATTACTTAAAATCATATTTTAACACAAAAGGGTTTTTAGACAGGAAATTAACACTAACATAAAATACAAAATATACATCATAGAAACAATACAAAAAGCATGAAATATATTTTCTTCGAGTGTTTCCATTATGAAAACTTAAGAATACATTTCCTAGTAAATTAATAACAAACTGTTCAAGAAATTCCGAAAATAAAATCTTATTAAACCTGTTTTATTTTATAAAAAATATCTAAAAATAGATATACACTCAATGGGACACATTAAAATAATAGTCATAATAAAGACATCTAAATTTTCTATTTATAATAAGCTAAATACTTTTAAAATAGAAATAAAACTATGAAATTATATATTCAATTAGGATCCAGGTATAAATTACATATTAATAAACTAGGTTTTAAATAAAAAGTGAGGTGAATATTATCATAAATCATCGCACTGTCTATAAAATTATTATTTAAGTAGAATAATTATTATTGGTAGAATAAAATTCAATCCTGTAAGTCTTCAATTAGTTAATAATAGTAATGTTTAATAAATATATCGAGATTTTAATTAAAAATACAATTTACTCTAATGTATTTTTTTAATTTGTTGAAAAAATAAACAATTATTTAGCAGAATATTTAAGTTTTAATAAAGGGAAGAAACGTGTTAAATGTTGAAGTCAATTCCAAAATACTCTTTCTCTCTCTATATATGTATATATATATATAGGATATAAGTATGTGAGAATGCACAGTCTCCATATACTGATAAACAGAATAAATTAAAAACACTACCTTCAGAACAGAAGAGAAAAAATGCACCATTAAAATACGTTTCCAGTCCAGTGATGTGAAGAAAGCATTCGAAATGGATTTACCCATTCTGTAGAATTCATTATCGATGTCGTTAAACGAATCGACATTCACACCGAACGCCGTCGTCGCAATCACATCGTTCGCGTATCTTGTAAACAAATCTTTCATCTCTACGTCGATTGTTCTGTTATTGTTAGTTCCGTCTGACAGTTTCAATAAGTAGCTCGTCATATTATCGCCGCATGCCGACATAAGATCGAACATCGCTTTCAATTTGTTGCCAGTGAATGCTGGACTGAGTGTCGAACGCATGGCGCGCCACTTTTTACCTGAAAAGTGGCCGAATTTTAGATTCGTTTCGTACACATCGAGATGATTTATGTGATTCGAGACCTTGCAGGGACATTAAATTTTTCGCCAGTAATGGATCTGTGTCTTCCCTTATACCGATTGGTGTGTGGTCGGTGAAATGGTCGAAAGCTTTAACGCTCGCTTGTTTTATTAGATCCGGATCTTTGACCATTAGACAAGGTCGATTTAAAACCGTAAATCCTATAAGTCTGAAACATAAGATATATATATATATATATATATCTATATATACATGTATATATATTTATACATATATATATACATATATATATATACATATATATATATATATATATATATATATATATATATATATATATATGAAGATTAAACTTAATCTTCCACACGAAAGTATTAAAAAACTTGCTATCCATCCTCCATATGTTATTGAAAATTATTTTTATTTTAGTATTGAATTGACTTAAATTATTAAATAAAAAATAACATTACTTTTTAACCCGTACACCCCCTTTTAATACTTTTCTATGTAGAAGCCTCCATTAAATCACTCTCTGTCTCTCTTTATATATATACATATATTTATATATATATATATATATATATATATACATATATATATATAGTCTGATAGAATATGCAAGGTTGTTAATTAATTTTTTTAAGACATACAAATATTCGACAAGAATTTGGAATTTGATGTAATTGGTGAAAAAATACTAGTAGAATAGTTAATTTTTAAATAAAGAAAACTGTATAAAAGTAATGCAATTATAAACCTGGCTTTATATATATATATATATATATATATATATATATATATCCAACCATCGATTTACACGGTAGATGGTTCGTCAAAAGTACCGTGTAAATCGAAATCGTGCAATTCGAGTCGACATCTCACATTAAAAATAGAGGATAGGTTTTACAAATCCGCAATGAGACAATATTATTTATTTTTAATACAACTAGACAATATATTTTACACGTTAATTCGAAAAACATTAAGGACAAGTAAGAAAAGTGTCCGTTCTGTATCATCATCATTTATTAATTTTCTCTTCACTCGTCTTACGAGTATATTTACATCTTCACTTCTCAACTTCATTTGCCAAAGACACCGTGCATTCTACTTCGGTTCAGAATGTTTCAAACATCGCAGCACGTTCTATACATTTTCTAGTTTTATTTTAATATGTCACAGAATTCCATGTGTATTTAAGTATATTTATGATAATATTAATTGTTCACTGTTATTGATTATATATTAATTATACATTGATATTAATAGAAACTAAAAACAAAACCGATAACTTTAAGTACAAACTATTATTTTTAATCATATTTTTAATAAACATAAAAATAGAATGTAAATTTTTGTGTTTGTGAGAAATCTGTCAGTGTAGGTCAGAGAGATACATATTTTGGAGTCTGTACATGTGATTAGAAACATGTGCACATGCATATATATATATATATATATATATATATATATATATATATATATGTGATATTAATTAATTACATTTATTATACAAAGTGAATATCTTTGAAACTAACTTGTCAACTTTCTGTTATATTAATGATTTATGAAGTTTTGATTTTAGTTTTTTGAATAATATGATTTAATATATATTTACCTACACACACACACACACACATATATATATATATATATATATATATATATACATATATATGTATGTATGGATGGATATCGTATCTATATTATATAGAATTTATTAAAGGATCAGTTATTACAAAAGCAATTCCATATCGAAATATGAAATTATAGGTTTTAGTGAATAACAGTTCTATTTTACAGTTTTGTTTAATGTTTCATAGTATTCTCAGTTTATGTTTATAATAATAATAAATATGGTACAGTAATTAATTAATTTTTATCAATAAAAATTCAGAAAAAAATATCAATTTTAGTCGTAAATTAATATTTGTAAGATAAAATAGTTTTTTTTTAATAAACAATGAAAAAAATACTGTTGAACTTTTGCGTTTGGTGATAAATAGATGTTTTTAGGTCACATACATTTGTTTTTATTGTATGCATATGTGAATATATATATATATATATATATGTGTATGTGTGTGTGTGTGTTTATTATGTTGATATTTAAATATTTTATACTGGAAAAATTTATAAAATAAATAATAGTCGATATAATGTAACTCTTTAGATTTATTTAACTTTATTAAATATAACAATTACTATTATAATTGTAAATGAATAGTATTCGTGAGAATAACGTTTTAATTTTCATTAAGATTCGAGTAAAGTATAAATTCCATCATTTAATGATTTGGTTTAGTTTATTAGCTACTAATGTTGCAAATTTAATTATAAAAGCATTTTTTTAGATGAGTTAGGGCGTGAAATGTATTCGTGACTGTTTTAATTCAAATGTATTTTAATTACAAATTTGTTTTTGTATCTGTCATCTCGTTGATTCGATTCTAGTGTTAGTCTTTGTCCTTTCTGATCAGCAAAGTGTCCGTTATTAACTGACGGAGAAGACTGTTGATCGAAAAGGACATCGAGTTTGATCGAAACAAATTTTTTTGAAATAAATTCTAATCTTCGTCTTTGTTTTATAATACTTGAGAGTGAATGTCAAAGATGAATTTTCAGTTTTGATGGAATAGTTTTATAGAATGATTAGTATATATTTCATAAATATTATCATAAAAATGTTATAATACATATATCATCGAAGTTGTTACAGTCAGAACTTTGTTATATTATTTTTATTCATGTTTATTTTCTTTTCGTGGAAAGTTTGATTCACTTTTTATAAATCTTATACAATTAAATAGTTTTTATTTCTTGTTTTTCTTTAAAGAATTTTATTTCAAAACTAACTTCAATATATTTCATTTTAGAAATGATTTGTTTCACTTCACAAACCACAAAACAACTCCTAATCGAAAATGTCGAATGAATATTTCAAAGAAACTCGATGAGTTGAGCACTGTACTACATTGAAACGTTTGTTATTCTAAATGTAACAGGTGTTACCTGACAGTATTATTTAAAACATTTTTAATTTATGAAAACATTCTACTATTTAACGATTTATTAAATTAATGATTAAATGATATTTGTATAAAATTTACATCCGTTTCAAACATCTCTGACTCTGTCAAAAAAATCAGTTTCGCAATTGATTTTTTTTTCAAAGAATAAGACATTTTTCTACCGAAAGATCTTCAATAAATCATCGTCGATCATTTTCGATACTTGCTTGTACACATTTCTATGACGACACTCTCATATATAGAGCGACAAGATACAGATAAATATCATTTCATCTCTGCGAGTTGTGCGGATGAAACAGATCTGATTTGTGACAATAAATTTAACCGGCGTTAGAAATTTATTCTGAACTTGATCACGTTCCATTGTTTTTAAACATTTAACACACATTTTCTAAACATTTTAGTATCGTTTACCTTTCGTTTTCATAATTATAATAAAGCATCTTTTTACCGCCACTCGGCGAGACTAAGTTTAAGAATTGTCCGTAACTTAAACCGAATATCGTCCGTGATTTTAAATAAGTTATTCCCAGATCTCGCCAGTGTTTGTCGACCACATTCATTTTCCAATATAAAAATAGTAATATGATAATTATAATGAATATGCACTGAACGTAAAACATTTCTTTTCAACAAACTGTATGCCCGGAACTCTAAATAATTGATTAGTAAGCGGATATCGCGAGAGACTACATACTGTTTATTAAATAATTTCGAATAACGAATTGCAATCGTACAGCCGAAGTGGGAGTTTTTTATGTTATTATCCGTATAAACTTAATTTTTTATTTTCATTTCCGAATAGATTAAATGTTTTGTTTGCTCTATCATTTATTATGATTGATTAATTTGAAATAGTTGATGAGTTTATAAATAAAATAAGATAATATTAATTAATATAAATATTTTTTTTTAGATAATCTCTCTCTCTCTCTATATATATATATATATAAACACACATGCGTATATAAAGATTAAACATAACATAATTGTGTTAATAAAAAAAATTACATGAATAAGTGGTGATTCAATTGTGGCTTCCGCATGAAAGTATTAAAAGAATGGAAAAAAATAAAAAAATGTTGTTTTTTAATTTTTGCGATTTTGTTTAATACTTTCATGTGGAAGCCTAAATTGAATCACTCTATAATTATTACAGGTCAAATTGAAATGAATGTAATTATGAAGATTCTGTATCGTTTGAGATTTTAACTTTGTTTCTTTAGTATCGACAAATATCATGTAATTTGTATTAAATGAACAGAAAATGTTTTTAAACATTGTAACACAAGTTATTTTTGTAATGATCAAGTGTATAAATTAATCCGGTGCATTTTTTTTTGATAGAAAATGATTGTTTACAGAAAAATTGAGCAGATTTCATTCCTGGGAATTACTTTTGACCAGACTTTTTTTTTTTGGTTGTCTGTCGAGTCAAAAAGTATTTATTTTGGAAAATATCTACATTCATTTAATTTTATCATTCATTAAATAAATTCGTCTAGTTTTTACTTTTTGTGGTATTGAGAATCTCCAGTACTGAAACAAAGAATGATTAACGATTGATCGAACATTTTTGATCAGAAAAGTCCTCGAGGTTCGAACCCTGAAAAAGAACTGTTATCTGTTTTTTCAGATGTCAGTTGTCGTTTAATTTCTTAATACAATTTTATTTATTGATTAATAAACGTGAATTATATTCTACCGAAATACACAAAAGAAAAAAAAGTACCAAAATTATTGTTGCGGGTGGTGGTAGTACTACTGACTCAGTGTGGTACTGAGGAGTGAGAACTCGACTCCTTTTTAAATTAATGAAAAGGAGTCTGTTTTGTACTTTTTATGTTTATGTTTTCAACGGTGAACACAAGATATAATACAAAAAAACTATTATAGTGTTCGGTATACTGACTTGCTGAACTTATGACTTAACAATTATGTCTTCATGGCTTCCGACTTCAAGATTTCCTTCATGACTTGTTACTTCAAGTCTTACTTTATGCCTTACTTGGCTTATCACTTGACGACTTAGTTCATGACTTGCTACTTCGTCTTAATTCATGACTTAGTTGACTTATGACTTGACGACTTAGTTCATGATTTGTTACTTCAAGTCTTACTTCTTCATGACTTATTTTTATCGCCTAACGTGTCCGGTTTATATATGATTTCAGCTGTATTCCAGGTATATACTTGAATATTAATATAAATGAATGCTAACGGTTCAGGCCATTAGTTTGCAATACAATAAATACATGTAACTTAATGGTCTGACCTAATGAAAACAGGCACGGGTTTTCCGTAGCTTCGAATGGCTTAATTTTGAAACTGGAATCACCCCGTGATTTTAAGATTGAAAAAGTACAATCGTCGCGCTTCAACAATTATCTTCACAGATAAAAGTTCACAAATTGCAGTCGAATAAAAAAAAACATGCCTGCACTAAACCAAAGTGTGAACATTTATAGTGCATTTTTTAATCCCTCGTGCATGTACTCCAGCTTATTTACAATCCAAACAAATCGGACATTTATTTACAATCCGGCCGATGTTTACAACATCTATATTCGTTATAATACATGCACTCGTCGTTTTTTTTTTTATTCGTTCTACGTCGTAAAATTTAATTCGAATCGCCGACGAGCGCTCACATAGTTTATGACGTTGCGTGCATTTACGATTCATCCATTTTTAGATGTTTTGCGTGCGTGCCCGCCGGTAGCTCGACGGGAATTTGAATAATGTACATTTTTCAGTAAGGCTTTCCGTATGACTCACATGGACGCATCGTGCGTAGACTGTGCGAGGAAAAACCGACGGATGCGATGCGTGTCTTGTGGAAACGGTGAAGGGTGCGAGTTCGAAACATTCGTCTAGATATACACTGGCGATGTTTAGCATAAGGGAGAGAATCAGTGAGAAGACTCGAACTGCATTCATGTATTGATTAACAAATAAAATTTTCAGTATTCATTTTTGTGTAATATCGGGTTAACCCATAAGTAATACGGTTTTTTGACATAAGTCTTGAAACGAAGGAAACAATTGACGTTTTAATTTCGTTCCGAAATATATTTTCCAGTTATCATTTACAACTTCTTCTCATCTTAATCTTAATCTTTCAATACCGTGGACATTTTTAGGGATTTGTTTTAAAGAAAGAGTCGAGCTCCCTTTGGACATCACTCTCCGTATTTAACCGTTTTTCATTGATGTGAGTTTGTAGACTTCGGAACGGGTGATAATCAGACGGTGCTAGGTTAGAGGTTTATGGTGGATGAGTCATAACATATGTCATTTCGACAATTTCGAATATATATATATATATATATATATATATATATATATATAATTATACACACACACCATTACTAACAATATTAAAGTGTACCATATGGTCAATTAATAACGGTATTGTTCTTCTTAAAATCTGTTAATAAAATGCTATTAAAAAAAACTGTGGTTATGATCTTTCTTGTGGATTGAGACGCCTTGTCTTCTCTTGTGGACGATTCACCTGCTCGATGCTATTCCATGGATTCTCTTTTAGACAGATGATCATAGGAAATGATAATTATTTCATCCCCTGCCACAGGGGACTCGATTAGCGGATTTGGATCTGGTTCACAGAATTTTAAAAATGAAGCTACTCGAAGGTGACGCTCAACGAACGAAAGAAGTTAGGTACTCACCTTGCATTGACCTTATTCATATCTAAATGGTCATGGAGAGTTCGGAGAACGGTTGTTTGTAACAGATTCGGCATTGCTGATAATTAATTCACTTTAAAGCGCCGGTCACTAAAATCAGGTCTTCGACAAGAGTAACAGAGACGGGGAAAGTTTTCCCGGATCTAAGTACGAAAGCACGATCATTAATCATCAATAAGAAGATTTTATAAATATATGTAGACTCTGGCTGTTGTCGGCGGCCTAGACGCCCCCAGGAACGGCTACATATAGGCTGATTTTTGAAACATATGCAGATTCAAACGACCTTAAAATTCGTGCAAAAAAAATTCGTATTTCCACAAGACGATCGGGACCCGAGTCATCTTCCAGTGACTCTTCTTCCATCCGAAATCTCCCAATCCATGCTTTTACCGTCGAGAATGAACGGGAAGCACCCCCTACACGATATTTATGTTATTTGTTGCTTTATTTCGTGCCGTATAACCTTCTTCTTTAATCAGACACTTTATGACCGACCGATATTCAATTTTGGTTACTTGTGACATTGTTAACTGATTGAGTTACTCATTGTGACACTGATTAGGTTTCGACGTTGAAATGTTTACCGAATGCTACTGAGATATGAATCTAACTACACAGCATAGATTTGCCATGCGTGGGCGTACGCGAACATGATAGACCGATAATGTTTGGTGATATCCTCGTGTATATATATATATATATATATATATATATATATATATATATATATAAATGTGTATTTACTTAAATTTGTATCTGATTTCAGTGTGAAATAAAACCAAAAAGAGTAGCTTTTTAATTCATGATTTTATTGTTACAGGTGAGCTTTCTTTTGATTCAGTCCGTGAAAGTGTGCGAATTAATCGTAAGTACTGATAATTTCCTACTATTAAACGAATGAATATATATATATATATATATATATATATATATATAATTATACACATACCATTATTGAACTGTAATTATACTTGCATCTGTTAGATTGTTTACTTTGTATATTGAATTTACTAAATGAACTTTGTGTTATTGTTAATTACTCGTTCAATTATTAATATCATTTAATCGGTTATTATTAACTGAGACTAATTAGTTTTTTTGAACATATTTATATAATTAATAATTTGTTGTGGCTATAACTGTATCGAATTCGATAAAAAAACTATTCATTTCATCTTAATATACCGGGGAGCTTTCGAGTTATCAAGTTTCAATAATACATTTCTGATACTGTTGTCGGATTCTCTTTCACGAACGAATTCATACCGTAAAAAAGTTCTGATCAGAAATGTAGTACTGACGCCAGCATCTACAGAAATTTGTTTCAGAAAGATTTGAAACGCAGAAAGATATATTTGTTCTTTAGCGTTCTGAAGATGATCGTATTATCATCAAAATCTGCATATGCTACAATAAAAAAATGATTAATATTGATGCATTGAACAATTTTCGATTAGAAATTTTTTTTCCGATTTGCGAGGCGCAACAAGAATTCATTTGCGAATTTGAATACCTAGTGTTGTAAAATGAAAAAAAAATACTGATAATTGATAGAAAGTGGTACTGATTATCATTAATTCTCATTCTTTTTCTAATTCCTATGAACAAATATAACAGGGTTTTGATAGCGATTGTAGGACGAGCTCAACAAAACAAACGTCGAATATCAGGACGAGAAAGCGTACAGCCGGTTCGCACACACCGTGCGAACGAGATAGACACTACAAGTGTTTATTTTTATTTATTTTTTTATGATAGCACACGAATAAATTATCTGCTCGTTTCTCGTTCACTCACTATTTAAATAATAATTCTCGCGCGATGATGAGTCCGGAATTTATTTAAAGTAGCTTTTATGTGTACTTTCGTACATATTAAAAAATATATATAAATAAATACGTACATGTTTAATGCGTGTGTGTTTGAACAGATTGTACTTTGACATTTATAAATTTGAAAATTTCGTACCGACACAGTTTGAACCGAATGAAAAATGATGTGCACACAACAAAAGCAAATTTATACATATTTATGTAATATATTTACTGGCGTTTGTTTATAAAAAAAATGGGATACACTTGTTATATACACTCACATGAACTAATACATGCATTAAACATGTACTGCATAGTTACACACACACATACACATATACATATATATATATATATATATATATATATATATATATATATATATATAAATTAGTTTTTGTAATCTGTCTTTATTTATAAGTTGTCTTTAGAGAATGTTAAATGTTTTACTTTTTTTTAAAAAAAAAATATTAATGAACATGATTAAAATAAACAGTAATTTGATACAGATTTTTTAGTGAATTTTTTGTTGTATTTAACAAAGTATTAATAGTCATTTCCTGCATGATTATTTTCTTTAAAAACTAAAAACTTAATTACATATTCGAATTATTTAAAAATAATATCAAAGATTTCCAGTCATGTTTTTGGTATCTTCATCCGTTTTGATCAGCTAAGAGTCTGTTTTCTACTAGTAGATTCGGCATGAGAACCGGCTTCGAATAGACGTTGACGAAGATGACTCTTCAACATTTATCCTTGGATGTCACTCGTGCCGCAACTAGTAGTAGAGAACAGACACAATTGAACCAAAAGACGAAGACTAATAGGACAACATATCAATGAGATCACTGTTACGGAAACACACAACTACAATCAATATTTTTTTTAGGTTAGGACGGTTATTCTTAGAAATAGATTTACACATTTCAAATCGAAAGTAGGAAACGGAAACGTGTTTTTGATACGCTGATCAAAAAAGAAAAACAAGTAATTTAACATCCATTTGTAAAAGAAATTGTTTTGTAATATTTTTTTGTACTAATTAATTTTTTCTGCGTTTCAATTAAAATATATTTTTTATTTTCCTGAAAGCGACAACGTTTAATCTAACTAAAAAGTGAAAGTGAAAGTAAAAGTAAATTTTATTAATTATAAATTGATACATGGCCTTGTGTGGCCGGCATGTTTACAATATTGTTGTAGTGCACTTATCGTTGCCGGTATTTATCCGCTCTTAAAAATTACCTATCGTGTGTGGTGTTTGTGAAATTTTTTAATTGTCTACGCGTGTTTTTCCGGGAAAAAATTTTCAAAAACCGGGGATTAATCTAACGGACGTTCTTCGTTGTTTTGTATCAGCAGTCCGTTCTTCACAGCCAGTTTAGGCACGTTCCATCATCGGGTAAACGTCCGAGACTAAATTTATTTAAATAGACTATACATCGGTCTTAAAAAATCTACCTGACGGATGGAACTTGTGCTTAAACTGATCATGGGAAACGGACAGATGTGCCAAAACGATGAAGACGAGCTGGACAGTCTGTCAACGGAATCGCATCAAAAACACAGAATTGGAATCGAAATTAATATTTTGGTTAAGTTAAGGTGGATATTGATTATGATTCCAGTTTTGAAACTATTCGAATTTCATTTACAAAATTGTATTTCTGAGAATGATTGAATTGCTGAATATTGTTTCATAAATGAATCCTTCATCTTATAAACCACACAACATTCTTCAGCAGCTTGTTATAAGATTTTTCTATACATTGGTGTTTCGGAGATGATAAAATTATCACTGAAATGCATATAAGTGACAATAAAAAATGATTTTCAGAAATTTTCAATCAGAAAATGTTTCCGGAGTGAAATATTGATTCATTGACGACAGCGAATTTAAATACACTATCAGAACTGTTTGGTACTGTTTTCACATATCATTTTTTTCTATTTAAATAGTTTGTTCTGCTCGAGAACAATACAAATCAATCATCTATCGATTAATGCATTCATTTTAAATCAACTTTCTTAAAAACGAGCATTTAAAAATAAATTATTAAAAAATAAATACAATATTAATAACATAAAATATATAAAAAAAACTATTTAATTATTAAAAGTGAACAAAAACAGATACATTGGAATACAGGTTCATTTTTAGATAAAAATTGGATTATTCAGTACTTTAGAGCTTAATAATGATCGGACATTTTTAATCGGATTTATTTTATAGTTTGTAGCTTAAAAAAGAGTTCGTTCGCTAGACTGGATTTAGCAATAGTATCTAAACTCGTCTGTAATCCTCGAACAGTGAAATTTTTTGATATAAAATTAGCAATCACGTTCAAAGAAAACAAAACCAATTGATAATATTTTATACTGCAAAGGGAAAAAAATATTCTGCATTGACCATTCAATAAAGAAACCAT